>JAJJMA010128046.1:1190-17450 GCA_023529015.1 Papaver nudicaule | reverse complement strand
CTTACGTGAGAAGCATTTTCCTGACGAAGAGGGCAAAGAGAGGTGTCTCCAACTAATCCGCAGCGATTTTAGCGTGTTCAAGGCTTGGGAGAGTATTTTACAGGGTATGCACATGTGGCTATGTCATCCTTGTATGAGGATATGGGCTTGGAGTAAATCCTGCGGACATAACGGGGAAGTGATTCGTCGTCCTTGGAATGGAAAGTGGGCGGAGTTCTTGGTGTATGGAGTTTCATGCCCTGCTCCATTATTTGTGGATAATGAGGGTCATCTTGATGTAGAAGCTAACGATGTTCTTAGTCTTGATCTTGAGTTGTTGGATCGAGTTCTTCAGAGCCAGATATGTATTGTTGCCAGCATCCCCGCCAAATGCAAGCTTCTCTTTGCCAGAACATTTAATGCTGCCATTCAGAGAGTTGTTAATAATCCTAATGACATCTCTCTGTGGGTTCAGTTGCTTCTTTTTCCCATATGCACTCTCCGGATTTACTTTCCCCAAAGTAGTTCGGAAGAGAGATCAGGCAACAGGAAAAAATCGCAGATTGCGGCTATTCAGTTTGCCCTGCAAAAATGGTCTGAACCAAATGGTTGTTCTACCTTGCTTCAAAGAGCATTGGAGGAGCAGGCTGCTTTGCAAGAAGAACGACATAAGAACAAGAGGCAAAATCAGGAGAAGACGCAAGAGGATTAGGAGGCAGTTAATATACGACTTTGTCGTAAGAACCTAAGTAATGGTCTATACACTGCTGTTATTCGTACTTTGACTTCCAATGGAGTGGCCCCGCCTAACTCAGGGACTTTGGAAGAACTACAGGCCAAGCACCCTTACGCAGCTCCACCTTTGATTCCAACCGACCCCATAGCGCAACCATCCTTCATCGCATCTATGGACTTGGTTCTGAACAAGCTGAAGAGTTTTCCTAGGGGGACCTCATGTGGGAGAGATGGCCTTCGTGCTCAACATTTGGTTGATGCTTTGAGTGGGTCTGCAGCCGCAGTGTCGGATGAACTCATTAATTCCATTACTCAGCTGGTTAACATATGGCTTGCAGGTGGTTGTCCTTCTGCTTTAGGAGAGTTTGTAGCTTCAGCTCCCCTTACTCCCTTGCTCAAGCCCGGGGGTGGTATACGTCCTATCGCTGTAGGTACTATTTGGAGACTCCTGGTCTCTAAAGTTGCCGCCTCTCATGTTGGTAAGGAAATGGAGAGCTATCTCAGTGACTTCCAGTTTGGTGTGGGGGTTCCCTGTGGTGGTGAGTCCATTCTTCATGCGGTCAACAGGATTCTTGAGGCAAAAGGGGACTCAACGACTACATCAATGCTCTTGGTTGACTTTTCTAATGCCTTCAATCTTGTAAGCAGGTCTGCAATGATTAGAGAGGTAAGGAAACACTGTCCTTCTATCTCTAAGTGCGTAGAGTTCTGTTATGCGGCTCCTGCTAGACTATATTATATGGACAAGACCCTTTCGTCAGCTCAGGGAGTACAACAAGGGGATCCTTTAGGCCCCATGTTATTTGCTTTGACTCTTCACCCCTTGATACATAGAATTGCAGATTCGTGCTCCTTGGATCTTCAAGCATGGTATTTGGATGATGGGACCTTGGTTGGAGACACGTTGATGGTGGCCAAAGCCCTGGACATTATTCAGCAAGAAGGTGTTTCTTTAGGGTTGCATCTTAATGTCTCCAAGACTGAACTCTTCTGGCCTACAGTTGATAGCAGAGGTTTAGTTGAGGGCGTTTTCCCACCTCGTATATGCCGGCGACAGAGGGAGTTAAGCTGTTGGGAGGACCTGTTAGCCTGAACCCCCAGTTTTGCAAGAGTATGGTGGTTAGCAGAGTTCATAAGACCACATGCCTAATTGATGCTATACAGAAACTCAAAGATCCTCAAGGAGAGCTTTTACTGTTGAGGAACTGTTCTGGTGTCTCGAGGTTATACTTTGTTATGCGGACAGCTAAACCTGAGTACTTGGGAGAGGCACAGGCGCTTTTTGATAATCACCTCAAACAGTTCCTTAGACATCTTGTTACGGGGGATGGCCCGGGATTTGGTCTCCTGCAACAAAGGCTTGCTACACTTCCCATCAAGTGTGGTGGATTAAGGGTGTATACCATGGAGGATACTATGCAGTATTGCTACTTGGCATGAAAACATTTTGAGGCAGTCTGGTGTGTCCGGTTTGAGTCACAGTTTTGATCATGCGCTTGCCTTATACAAACAGGTATGTGGTGTTGAGAGTTCTTCATTATGCATTGATGATATTGCCCCCCATTTATGAGTTCTTTGGCAATCAAATACTTCGATGCAGTGAAGACAGATCTACCTAATCGGGTTGTTATGACGAAACGGGAATCCGCCCTGTGGCAGAGCAACAGGATCAAGCATGCGCAAGATTATTTATTGGCTATTCCGATTGCTGGGCTTAATCAAAAGCTTGGGTCTCGACATTTCAGAGCTATCTTGCGTTATAGGCTTGGGATCCCTCTTTTCGAGGAAGGAGACAGTTGCACCAGTTGTGGTAGGGAAATGGATGTTTTTGGGGACCATGCCTTGCATTGCTCAAGTGGCATTGGTTTCAAGTATAGACATGACCTGGTTCGTGATACCTTTGCTGATATTTGTTATCGTGCGGGTGTCCAAGCTAAGAAAGAGGTTGATTTGGGGTTCCTCTCAGATACTATATTAGCCTTGAGACCTGCAGATGTTCTGGTGTATAACTGGGATAATGGACATGATGTGTGTATGGACATCACAGTCGTTTCACCTTTTACAGGCGTTGGGGTGCGCACTTTTGTTCCGGGCAAGGCGATTGAGGATGCTGTCGTTCGCAAAAAAGACAAGTATTTGGAGAAATGTACTGCTCAGGGATTTGGCCTTGGTGTGCTGGCTTTTACCACTTTGGGGGAGTTGGGTGATGACACTGTGGAGTTTCTGACGAGACTGCGCAATTATATGGCTAGCCATGATGCTAACGTCATAGTGGGGGATTTTCTTTTTCATAGGATTGGTGTTGTACTTCAAAAAGGGATTGGAGCCCAGCTTGTTGCCAAGCTTCCATCTAAATCTTGTAATCCTATTGATTCTGATTCAGATTCAGATTAATAATATATGATTTTCAAAAAAAAAAAAAAATCAATTTGGCCAATTTTCTTTTGAAAAAAAGGGAGTACAACAATGCCAATGGAGACATGTTGATAAAGCAAGATGTTCGCTGGACCTTTTGGGAGTGTTAGTGTCGGTGGGTGGATCTTTTCACAAGTCGGGTACGTTCCTACTTCCAACCCATTTAAGGAAAAGAGATCTTGGGGTAAAAGTGTAATTACCATTCCAGGAAAAACCCTACAAACAGATAAGGAAATCCTATAAAAACAACCTATGATATCAGTCCTACAATTTAAAAAAAAAAAAAAAAACTCTCGATAGAATGAGGAGACTGCCGTCGATATATAAGATATGATGAGTTAGGGTATCTGTGAATCTGGCAATTTATTTTATTCTTTTTGAATAACATCTCTATGTGAATCAATTCCCAGATTCAGATCTAGTGGACGGAATCCAGCATATCATCTACTTCGGTTACTACCAGATGTGGTGAGATGTGATACTATGTGATGAAGAAGTGAGTCTGTGTTGTGAATCGGTTTGGAACCTGGCCGATTTGGGGCAGGTCACTTGATTCACTTACTTAGCAGGCACACTACTTCATCATATACTAACATTTCTTCCTTCCAAGATTGTTGCTCGTAATGCAGTTGAAGGGGTTGAACAGCGCACTTGAATGAATCTCATCTAATTATTTCATGCATCTCCAATGTATTAAGAAGGCATAAGCTCAAAGAGCTCTCATTTTATTCTTAAACCAAGACAACCCGGTATTTACTCTCTTGTAGCTAAGAAATTTCTGCAGAATTTTAAGCTTAGCAATGACTGCTGGAATGACAATTTTTATTTTTTCTCCAATTCCCCTGTCCTTGACAAAGTTATCTATATCAATTTTTTCTTTTACTGAATTTCTGTATTTGAATTCCTACACTAAAATTTTATGAGAATAATTTCGGGCATAGCCGGAAATTCTGAACACAGCACACCAGAAAATGAAGTGCTCTAACTGGGCCTTAGTGGGCTTGACTCAGTGAACTGCTCTAACTGGGCCTTAGGGGTCTTGACTCTGGTTAGGCGCTAGGGCTCAATGAAATGACCTCGGAAATATGACCCAAAGAAAACCTAGTAATTGACTGACCTCGCTCTCTCAGAGTCAAGAGTAGAACATAACATTGCCGCCTCCTTGTTCTCTCCGTCTAGATCTTGATTGTTAAAGAGAAATCCTATCTTGATATTAATAAGGCTGGAATTTTTCACCAGGGACTCCAGTTTCATGGTAAACAGCTTCAAACTGTTAATTTCTCTTTACAATGCACATTTTTTCTTTTCATGTTTACTTGTTGTTAATCTGTAGTAAGAGTCATGAATTGTTATCAGAATGGATGAGCCATCTTAGACACTGTTCTGTTCAAATTAGAGAATCCCATTGCTCAATTTTTACCTTTGTTCCTTCATTAATCCATCCTGTAATGCTGTTACTCTTTCACATCTATGAATTATGTACGCACAGAGTTATTGCAAGGTGGATTTTCTGACAAAATCCTCCACAGATGCAAATATTCATCTTGTATGGCCTTGTCTAGTTAGGTACCACCAGACTACCAGGTGATGAAAATTTCCGTATTTTAATTCCTACATTTAAATTTTTGAAAATTGGTGATGCATGAACAGCATGTACTGTTCATACTGAGCCCTTCAGTTATTGGCCATATGTGATGAACTAGGGACTGACCCGTGCCGTAATGGCACGGGCTATTTCACAGTTGTTTAAGCTGGGATATCAAACATGCACCAAGCACCGATCAAAGTCTTACTCACCCCTCGTGTCTTTGACGTCACCAATCCTTTAAAATCAATAATTCTCTTGTCTGTTTTGTTTGGATTCGTGTTAAGTGTATTTTGTATTGTATGTACGTGTCATAAATTTGGCACATTTTATGGCGAATGGACTATCGGCAATCACGGACTGTTGTGCTAGCCATTTTGCACAAATTCTTGATATTTAATTTCCTGTTACGGTTGTTTGGGTAGTTGATCTTTCCAACATAATAGATCTGGTCTTCGTTGCTACTGTTGTTTGATTTTCTTATTGTCAGTTGGTAATCAATCTGGGTGCTAAATATTGTAAGCATTGCCCTCCTGACTGCCTCGTGGCCACTTTCCTGCAATATTTAAATTTTTAAATCTTCCACACAATGATTCTTTTTCCGATTAATTCATCCTTACAGAAAGTGTAAGCATTATAGCAAAACCACCATGCTCGCAGTTGAGTTTCTGATCTCATGATTACCTTTTGATACTTGATCACATCCAGGGCTGTGCACCTCAGCAGCTTCTTGACCTCGTAGTCTGAGAGCTCAAAAGTAGCGTTCCCTGTACCATCTTCCACCCTAATCTGGATCATGAATCTGCCAAGATTCACGGTGTTTTTATATTTTTCATCCTTATTCCCGTCATTATATGTGACTAATTGTGGTATGGTGCATATTATTACCTGGCCACAGGGTCATGAATTTGCATCTCACATTTATGGCACCAATTGCCATATCCATCCGCTACAACATTTGTGGTGCATTCCCCGCAACTCCAATAATACCAACCATGTTGTGATAGTATCTGGGAGGTGGTTGCCCTGCACATTGTCCTGCGAGAACACTGTTGACATGATTTTAAATTTTAGTAATTCCATTTATTAAGTACGGCATGTCTAAAAATGAAATTACAACATCGCATCTCTATGATTATATATAAGACACATACATTGTACCAAGGCTTCCATTCGATGTCTCTCAGCTGAGCTATTGTTTTCCTATCTTCGCTCCACTGATTTTGGTTTTCGGTGTCTCCTGTTGTTGTTGAAATATTTCCGGGGCATAGCATTGGTAGATCATTAGCTCTATTTGCCAATTTGAATTTCGGTGTCTACACCGATGGCATGCAAGATATTGCCACCCACTTTCGATCAACACCTTGGTGGCAGTTGCAGTACACATGATAACATTGGCAGCCTGCAGTGAAGATGTTTAATTGCAGATAGAAGGCATCCCAGATAAAATTATTGCACGGCCCCTATAAAGATTTGCATCTTATTTGGCTTGTGTTTTATGGGTTGCACATTTACACTTCCAGAGACTCAATTGGTTCAAATATAATGTATAGTGAAATTCATTCTAATATTAATGTAACCAAATTGGGACTAACAGCGATGCATAACTGGTATGATTGGTTTAGTAAAACATCTAACTTTCCGTTACATTTATGTAGTAAATGTTTGAAACTCATCATCGCTTTGTGTAATAAAAACTGTTAGATGCCAGAAGGCTGACCTGGTTATATGCATCCCATTTGGTAGAAATAAGCTGCGAGATAGTCTTTCGGTTATCTAGATCAACCACGGGGGTGGGCGCTTTATTCTTCTTATCAGGGAGTGTTATTTGACGTGGAGGGCGGAAAAGAGAGGACCTGTACATAGTATTTTATGTCACATTACAATTATGAACGGTGCATACAGAGGGACGGTAGGTAAGTTGTTCAGGTTTACATCGCTTGTAAGTACCTTAGCCGCATGTCAACCACTGACGGTTCGTCAATGTTCTGGTACACCTTGGTTGCATTGGTAGATGACAGAGTGATTCGACCTAAATATTGTCATTTCAATCCCATTTATTCTTATACTCAGGGAACATTTCTGAAATTGTAAACGTTTATAAAGATACAAATAGATAGGATTAAGATTATACCTAAGTAACTCTTGACAAAAGTGCAAGCAACAGCGACCAAAACACCTTCTTGCCTTGACTCACAGTCAATTGGGTCATTACCCACTTGATGGACAGCCGAACCCCATAGAGCAATCTTCAAGGTTGAGCCTCTGAGACAGATAGTAAGCGTTTGTAAGGGAGGTGTACTAATTATAACGGAGGGCTAAAAATGAACGTTGATAGTGAAATAAATCTACTATCAACGCTGTAGGAAACAGTCAAACACTAATGAAGATATTGCTACAGGTTGAGATAGCTAAAGCGCATTTTAAATTCCAAAGAACAAAATTTAAATAAAAACTGTAGGATGGTGGTTGTACAACATCCGGGTCAGAGATCAAACTGGGAGCCTTCTTAATGAATTCCAAATGGTGTGCAAAAATACAAAACAGTCAATAAAATTAAATTTAGTAAACACGGACGAACACGGAACCTGAGGTTTTCAAGGGTAATCTCTCGCATCCGGCTAGATTTGTTTCCTTCTCTTTGAAGAACCCGAATGTTGGTGAAGGTCTTCAGATAGCCAACAACATCTGTTGACATAATATTATGCAGTGTGAGTATTCGGAGGATGCTATCACAATTAAACAACAAATACTGGCTACTAAACAGACCGAAGGAACACTTATATACCTGTTAGATGTAGGTTTGCTAAGTTGGATTCTAGGTCCTCAAACTCGGTGAAGTTGAATTTCTGAGGGATGATAGATACAGAGTACGCATCTAAAGCGGTAACGGAGGTGTTACACCGAAAGAAGCCTCGCTTGTCATTGTGTGCAGGGCGGAACTTTGGCTTGGCAGTGGTCAAATGCAATTTCGCAAAAGAATACAGACAACCCTCTCTGATTGTCTTATCGAACTTCCAGATGAGATTCTTAGGGATGATCGCGTGCATTTCGTCGCCCTGAATAAACTCACAGCTTGACCATTACAATCCAACTCATACCAAACAGGAAAAAATGGAAAAAATAGTGACATTCAAGATTACCTCTTCATCGACAATAACCATATCCACGCTAGTCACTTCATTCGTCGACATAAAGTCCAATTCCTCCCATTTCCTTGTTACTCGTACAGTTACATCGGAGGATTTCCCCTCATCAAGTGATCGAAAACTCTTAAAGCTGCTATGGGTTGCGGAAGGGCTAACCTTTGCTGTGTTGCATGTAACCTGGGACGCCATGTGCAATGGATTCTAAAATCTATGAGGAACCAAAAAAGGGGCACAAATAAGAGAAGTTGAAAAGAAGAATCCAGCAAACAAATTAATTTAACTTGCCTTGAATATGAACACAATCACAGTGGGATATTTGCATATTAACTGACCACGTGATCACCAAGCGTTAATCAGTCTACATTTGCACCATAAAGGGTAACAGGAATAACCTAGCTAAGCCAAATTGAAACCCGGGACAAAGAAAAACCATCTAATATAGGCATAGCTCAAAAGAAGCCTAGTCACTACCAAAGACAACATCAAAAATCAACAGTATGTGCCCTAGAAGCCAAAATTACTATGGCAGAGCATCAATTTCACGGATCGCTTTTTTAGGCTGTGTGTTGACATTGTTAATCAAATACTACGATTAGGGCTCTAATTTATCTTGACCATGGGGGGGAAAATTAAGGATTTCTGCCCAAATCAATAAAAACACAATAGGGGTCAACGGATGAACCAAAACTACATAGATGAAGACGAAAGTAATTCCAATGGAAAAGCAAACACAACCAAAATTTAGGGACCAAGAGCCTGCCGAAGAATTAGAAATTGGTGAAAAAGGGAAGCCAGAAAAGCTACTTACACAGCGAATGGCGGAATTTGGATGCTCCATCAGAACGAAGTCAAACAATTTATACTCGTAGGTGTAACAAAGCTTTCATTGGTGGTGTTAATGCTCAATTCAATGGTGAATTGAAGAGAATTTCGGTTTCGGAAGGGAAAGGGAGAAGAAGCCGAAGAGATTCGGACGGACTTGTTAGTGGGAGCTGGAACTTACGTGCGGCTTAAATGAAGGAAACTATTTTGGATAAAACGTGGCTACAGCAGCGGAAAACCGGTGGATTAAATCATAGATCCCCGCACTGGGAGAGATTGGAAGATCCTGGCCACCACTCAGAATTTTCAAAGGTATCCTGACCGTCCCATGACACAACAAACACTTGTGTTTTGTAAGGATAGATTTAAGTGAGTGACCTTGTTTCTTTATTTTTTTTTTCCTGCCTGCATTTTATTAATGCCGAATTTTCGCATCTCAATTCCCGCACTTAAAAATAATGATCCTCATTGTATGCAACTCTCAAAACAAGTGACGGATCTAGGATTTTTTGGTTGGGGGGACAATTTTACAAAGACAAAGATAATGCTAATGAGATGGAAGGCGGCCGGAGGCCGCAATTTTTTTTTGACGTTTTTCCATGAAGCATTATCTTGTTAGCCACAGTTTCTCCCTTCTTAGTTGCTCAACAATGGATTTTCTAGTTAATTTGCCTAACATATCTTACTGATATTGCTTAATTGCTTAAATTTAGGGGGAACAAATATTAATTAACCTAAAATATGTCACTGATTTTTCTTAATTGCTTAAATTTAGGGGGGACAACTGTCCACCTTTGTATCAACATAGATCCGTCACTGCTCAAAACTCATGATTTTTTTTTTTGATAAAAGGAGACATTTTATTAGAAGATTAACTCAAATGAATACAATGCTTATCCCTATTAACAAGATCAATGATCCAGGGAAACAAAGAAGACAACTGCTCGAAATTTTGAGCATTATTACGACAGTGTTTAGCAATTTTATCAGCTACACCATTACCATCTCTCTTAACATGAGAGATCACACAAGTATTAAAAGACTTAGAAAGAAACTGAATTTCACGAATGTGTCTCCTATTCTCCCATCGCACTAGGGGTTGATTATCAACAATAGACTTGACCACCACTTCTGCATCTGCCTCAACTATTATGTTCTGCAACTGCAACTTTAGAGCCCAGCTTAATGCCTCCTTAATCCCCAAGCACTCCCCTTCCTCTGCATCTATTACTCTTTCGAGGTAAAGTCCTTTCGCTGCTGCTGCATTACCTGCAAAATTACGAGAGATTAGACCTATGCCAAGTTGCGAGCTGTCTAAACTAAAAGAAGCATCAGTATTAATTTTGATGATATCAACAGGCGGAGGACTCCATCTGTTGTCACTTTGATTAGTTGATCTTCTGCTATTGGATGTGGAAGGCAAATCTTCTAAGGGTTGGAAGTTCCGAATGTGATATTGAGCTCTAGCTGCCATGTTTCTTGGTTCTATTTTCTTTCCTTGATATACATGCTCACATCTCTCCTTCCAGATGATCCAGCAACCAACCATTACTGTAATACTCCACTGCATTTGGGCTTCAGTGTTGTTTTCTTGTAAGTCTTCAAACCAGCTGATGATCCATTGCTGAATAGAGTTGAAAGATGTTCTGATTTGATCACTGTTTACATTGAGCATTCCCCACATAGCTCTTGCACTATCACATTCAAGTAGCAAATGAAACAGTGATTCATCTGCTTTGTTGCATATGGCACAAGTGGTTTGGATGCTCTTCTTTACTCTTGCTAGTCTGACCTTGGTCTGTACAATACCTTTTAAGCACTTCCAGACAAAGATTTTGATTCTGTGTGGTGCCTTAAAGCTCCATAAAGCCTTCCAGATTCTGTTGGTGACAGCATCATTCATCTCTGGAGTATTGTAGTATCCATTCTGAACTGTGTTGTAAGCACTCTTGACTGAGAATTTTCCATCTTTAGCTGGTTTCCATATCAATGTATCTTCCTCTTCATGACATACAGCCATGCTTAAAATCTTTTGTGCAACTTCAGGGCTGAACATGCATTGAATGAGAGATGTATTCCAGCTGTTAGTATTTTCCTCCATTAGTTCGCTTACCCATTGTAGCTGATGATAAACAGTGCATGTTGTTTCGACTAGACCTTCATGCCCAATAACCCAATGATCCATCCATATTCTTGTAGATTTTCCATTGTTGACTAACTTGAAAACATTCTTCTTAAGTACAGCTAGGCCTGATTCGATTCCTTGCCACACATATGAAGTTTTTTCTTTGTCAATACTGGTGTGAATGAAACTCTCTCCTGGAAAATATTTGGCTTGAAGAATGCGTACCCATAGTGCTTCAGGTTGAGTAGCTATTCTCCAAGCTACCTTAGTGAGCAGAGCATTGTTGAGTGCTTCTAAATCTCTAAAGCCTAGGCCACCAAATTCCTTAGCTTTGCATAGTGAGTGCCAGGATATCAAGCAAGCTCCTCTGTTTGATTTATACCCCCACCAAAACTTTCTTTCTAAAGACTCCAATTCTGATATTAACGTCTTAGGAAGCTTGAAACAGCTCATTTGATAAGAAGGGATAACATTAAGTACATGCTTGACCATGGTTGTGCGTCCTCCTTGGTTAAGTGTCTTAGACTGCCAATCAGTGAATCTCTTCTCAAATGATATCTTTATGTCTTCAAAAGCATTTTGTTTTGATTTTCCAATCAACAGAGGTGAACCTAGGTACTTCTCCTTTTTATCCATGTCTACAACACCTAAAACAGATTTAATTTCTGCACATCTTGCTGCTGAAACTCCTTTTCCAAAGTGTATAGCTGATTTATCATAGTTGATAACTTGGCCAGATTGTTCTCCAAATAGCTTCATGGTTTGCTTCAAATGGTTGACACTGCATAAGTCGGCTTTAGTAAAGATCAGACAATCATCCGCAAAGAGAAGATGATTGATAGCTGGGGCTTCACTTGATATAGAGAGCCCTTCAATGTACTTGTTACAATGAGCTTCACATAGAGTTCTAGAAAGGAACTCCATTGCGAGTATGAACAAGTATGGAGATAATGGATCGCCTTGTCGAATCCCTCTTGTGGGTTGGAATTCTTTGCAAGGTGAGCCATTTAGTAACACTGCCAACTTAGTAGTGCCTATACACTGTTGAATTAATTGGCACCAGTCATCAGAAAAACCGAAACTTTTTAGCACTTTCAGTAGGAAGTTCCACTCTAACCTGTCAAATGCTTTTGACATGTCGAGTTTGAGAGCAAACCAGCCAGTATCTCCTGTTATCTCCTTCATAGAATGAATTAGTTCTTGAGCTATAATGGTGTTGTCTTGTATCATTCTGCCTGAAACATAGGCTGCCTGATATGGACCAACTATCTTTGGCATTAGTGGCTTCATTCTGTTGACGAGAATCTTGGAAATCAGCTTATAAGTGGTATTGCATAAACCTATTGGCCTGAAATCCACTGGTGACATGGGTTTCTTCTTCTTTGGGATGAGGGAAATGAATGTCTTGTTAATCTGTTTGGGAATGAACTTAGTTCGGAAGAATTGCTGAATCATTTGACAGACTTCATTCTTGACCGTATTCCATTGAGTTTTATAAAATCCTGCAGAAAAACCATCCGGACCGGGTGCAGACCAATTCTCCATGGTTTTTAGAGTATTATGTATCTCTTCACATGAAGGGATTCTCAACAATGCTTCATTTTCCTCACCAGTAATAATGCTTGGCAAGATGGTATATTGCCTATCATCCAACACCGAGTTGGTAGTTGAGCTGATGTTCTTGAAATGAGCCGTCACAAGATGTGCCATGTCTTCTCTTTTCGTCACCCATAAGCCATTCTCATTCTTCAAGCTGTCCACCTTGTTTCGCATCTTATTCCTGTTGGTTATTGTGTGGAAATACTTAGTGTTGTAATCCAAGTCATTCATAAACATATCTCTCGATTTTTGTTTATTGAAGTCAAATTGGATTTTATGCCATTTTTGTATGTCGGCCTGCACTTCTATGATTTTTGCTGTGTTGGAGTCTGATGATTGCTCAACTTGTAGCTGGCTTAATTGCACCTGTAGGTCATCCACCTTCACATTAATGTCGCCAAAGTATTCTCGGTTCCATCTCATTAGTGCCTGTCTTGTGAATTGCAGTTTCTTGATTAAGATGAAAGCGGCAGAACCATGTACTTCTCGACTCCAAGCTTCAGCAATTTGGATAGCACAAGTTTTATCGTTAAGCCATGTGTAGAAGAACTTAAAGGGTTTCCAGACTCTTTCCTCCTCTGAATTAGCTATGAACAATATAGGACAGTGGTCACTGCCTATTTGATTTAAATGAACTAGCTTTGAGTTTAGGAAATTATTGCTCCACTCACCATTTACCAAAGCCATATCAATTCTTGATTTCTTTGAGCCAGTTCCAGTGTTGTTGTTTGACCAGGTAAATTCTCTGCCCGAAAATCCTATGTCTTCTAGACCAACACTTGTGAGCATTGACTGAATCCCACTGTCCGTAGCACAAGAAGTAGATGAAGTAATAGAAGAAGAGGAGCATGACAAGTCTTTTAAATGCACGTTCAAATCACCAATCAACACCCATGGTTGCTGAATATTCTGACCAAGCTCCCTGATAAATTCCCACTGCTGTTTCTTCTTCTGAGTATTAGAATATCCATATACACAGCTAAGAAGCCATTCTGGTTTGCTTGGATCAGCTTGCACGAGAACATGAATCATGTTATTCTCCTTGCTAACAACTTCACAGCTAAATCCATTCTTCCACATAAGAACAAGCCCTCCTGACAGCCCGACTGAGTCTATTATAGCTTTATTAGGAAAGCCAAATGGTTTAAGCAGTGGACTGACTTTTGTACAGTCGAGTTTTGTCTCACATAAGAAGACCAGGTCAGGGTCTTGAGTCCGTATGAGATCCCTCAGATGATCTCTAGTTGCCTGTGTTCTAAAACCTTGGACATTCCATGATAGTACTTTCATGTTGTGCAAACTAAACAGAATCAATAAATTAATTGTAGTGACGATGAAGAAATATAAACTGTTTTTGGTGATGACCTTAATGGCTTTAAATGCAATGATTTTCTCTGGAATCAATGTCCTAATAGCCTGAGTGAGTAATGCAAAACCGTATGGTAAATGATTGGTCCTATATCTAGTAGCTGCTGTAAATGAGATGATGATTCCTATAATTAATACACTACAGAGTGATATTATAACTAATAATGAGTTATGTCTACAATGGTATGCCAATGATTTTGCTAATGAGTGAATGTAGCTGTTATTAAGATGGGGTGCAACGGTCCAAGATCTAATTAAGAGACAAATCTTAAATGCTATGAATTTTAATAAATGATGTATATGCTTGTCTAATTTAAACCAGAAGAGAGTAGGGTAATCTTTATGAATTAAAGTGAATAAAGAAGGCGAGAAATGAATGCACCTATTATCAGAACAGTTTAAGAGAAGACATAAGAACTTTAAATACTTCAATAATAAAATGTGTGAGTTAAAAACAAGGTATGTATGGCAAAGGATAGCTACCTGATCCCCCTTAAACGAGCTGGTTGTTCCCTCCATTCCATGAGCTAGATTCACATCCCTTGGATTTGACATCGCTGGTGTGAGCACAGGTACATTCTCTGAGTTGCACAAGATGTTTGTAGTCATACTAGCCGAGCCTGAGTTGGTTCTGATTCTCTTACCAAGCCTTGAGTCGACTGATTCCTCCTCCATGACAGTATCTTCTTTTGAGCAGGTACCGATTTCTGTGATCTTAATGCCGTCTTTTGGAGGCACAAAAACTGTGTTCTTAGTTGTGATTCTCCTTGGCTTGATTGCAGGGATATCACACATCTTTGGCCTAAAAGTAGGAAGCTTCATATCTCCAAACCTTCTCGGTTTATCTTGGAGTTCCTTCAAGATTTCAGCATTCTTAACACATTGAGCTTTGTTGTGGGGGATTAGCACATAACATTCTTTGCATATCTTCTGAGGTTGTCTCTCATAGAAGTACTTATACCACTTTGTAGTGCTTGCAGCTGTTATCCCTAAAGCGCCCCTAATCATTGGTGTGCCTAGGTTCATTTTGACACACACCTTAAAACATTCACCTGCTTCTGGTAATCCTTCTGGTGGGTCTATAGCCACCACTTCACCCAACACTTCTCCCATCTCCTTCACAGCTTTCCTATTAAAGTGTTCTGGAAGTAATAATCTGAGCCATATCCAAAACTCATGGTGATCCCAGTCCAAATCCTTATATGATATTGTAGGTTCATAAAAACTTACAATGATCAGATACCCATCAATAGACCAAGGCCTTTCTTCAAAAATCTTCTTCATAGCACTGAGTTTTCGTAAGGTAAAGACCACAAAATTGCGATCAACTTCAAGGACAGATATGTCACTAGCAGGGATAAACGGCCAGGTATTCCTTATATGCCTCATTACATTCTTTTCAGTCATTCTGAAAGGGGAGAGGATTTTCCCAATCAGTTGAACTTCCACCTCTTCTTCTTGCACTCCTTCTTCCTGATTCAGCACAGTATCTTGCAGTTTTGTAGTTATTTGGGAAACATCCCTTGAACTTTCTGATCTGGATGAGCTATTTGCCTCCATGGTAGTATTAGGGTAAAGTGGTTGAAGATTTCCAGGAGGTATTAGGTTTTGCCGAAAGGTTTGTGAACGACTTGGTATTAATAGGGTTAAGGGTTTCCTATACAGTCGGAGAATCCCTATATTTCCTGATGACGACATAGTGGATGCTAAGATCATGAGCTGGATAGGGTAGAAAATAGTTGCAAAAATAACGCAACATTTAATACGTTTCCTTTTTTTGTAACAGGATTTTGAATTTTGAAATTTACGGAAATGGGGGGAAGAGCTAGTCTTGACTCGTTCTGTAACTCGTTCCGCTGACTCAGCCATGGGAAAGAATGCAAACATCTTGCTATGTGCAACTCTGGAAACCCATTCGAGAACGTACCTGATGATCATAACTAATACTAGTTGTGCACCAGTGATTGCAAACGCATATACCCATACGGGATGTGTGGCAAACGCCATTTAGGAGGTTGGGAACAACCTGCAAACGCTAAGGAAGAGAAGGAAGAAGGTTAGCTGTCCATATAGTTTCTAATGGAAAGAAAACAGACCTGAAAGATATGAGAGATTTACTAGCTCAATACTTTTGGAGTCCTGTAGATCTCTGTGTTAAGAAGCAACTAACAAAAGAATCAAAGCATTAGAAATCATTTCCAAACTTTATGATGGAGATGTGACACAGTTCATAAAGAAATTGCAGAAAAATAAATCATGAATGACTAGCTAGCTAAACTCTAAGGACTTATTATGATGTATGCAAATGAAACTTCTAACCTATTATGCATGAATAGTAGATCAAGAAAAGCTATGCATATGATCTAGTTGATTAGCGTTATGCGCCTGTAAGATCTAGATCATGATGAAGATGAAGGAAGGGGACAAACAGAGGTGGATTTTCTGGTCAAGATGGAACGGCCAGAGTCAAAGAGAGAGAAAAC
>JAJJMA010128032.1:0-16018 GCA_023529015.1 Papaver nudicaule | reverse complement strand
AAATTGAGTATGTTGATTTGATTTAAATTGTGATGGAAATTCATTATCTTTTTATTGTAGTATGGAAGAAGAGTGTGCTTTGTTAGAGGTAGTGTCTGGGAAAAACTTGCCTGGTGTGCGACATAGATGTCAAGAGCCTTTATGTGACACTCGGGTAGTCAACATTAGAGGTACTGTCAAAGAGATAAGCACGTTATATGAAATTGTAGTAGCAAACAATCCTGTTGCACAACGATATGTGACAATTGCGGGTTTTCTAGCATTTTTAAGTTTAATTTCACAAATTTGGATAGAGGCTTAGTGGAAGCCATAGCCGAAAGATGGTGGCAGAAAACCAAGAGCTTTCATTTTAGGGACTTTGAGGTTGGGCTTCTTCCAGTAGATTGGTATATGTTAACTGGCATTCCCACTGGTGTCCCCTCAAAACGTCAAGTAGTTATGCCGCCATTGGAGGTTGGAACAAAGTATAAGGATCTAGGTATGTATTTTGGTATTGTGCCTACGTTTGGTGCATGGGATGATAACTTTAACTGGCTATCATGTGGTACCTTGAGAGCCTACATTGTAAGTAGAAGTGGCATCAATAATACTCATGTTGCAGAGCATTTGACACGGATGTTCTTTCTTTGGTGTTTGGGTCATTCTCTTCTTGCAAATTCTACTGGAAAAGTAGATAAACGTTGGATTCTATTGTTCCAAAATTTAAATGAAGTTGGGGATTATGATTGGGGTATAGCTTCTTTGGAAAATACCTATAAATATCTTGACGAGTGGTCTTCATGCGAGAGTAAGGATCTATGTGGCATGATTGTGGTTCTTGAATACTGGTACTACTACTATTTCCATAACCTGCAACCCTTACTGAAAGAGTCAGAGGTGCCACTACCTGCTGGACGACATGAAGATGTATTCCCAAAGATGCTTCTGTTCACCAGGGAAAGGATTAAGTCAAGGAAGAGGGATAAAAAAGGAGACCAAAAGGATGTCCACAAACATTCGTGCTCCCTCGCAAGAGATCAGATTGACTTGCGATTGGGTTCATGTACCTGATAGCCATGGATAAACAGTAGTTATGCTCAAGGAGATGCTTATGATGCAGCACTACAGTTATCTGGGATGAAAGTATTGTTTTACGATCTGCAAAAATCAAACACCAGAATGAGTGTGTACTTGGCTGAGAGATTCCAGAGGCAGATTTATGGTGTGACTGTAATCCCAGCAAATCCTCCACAACTACAACAAGTTCAAGACAGGGAGATTGTATTTGTAAGCCCCGATCGCTATTATGCAGTCGAACCGGATGTATATACCCGTTGGTGGAGAACGCATAGTGTTGGTGGTTATGTCACTGAGTCATACCATGCACAAAACATCGATCACTTAGCAGTTGGTAGCTCAAGAATTCCTCCCAGTGTGCTTCCCACTCATGCGCCGAATAACCTAATGTCACAGAGCTACACATATGACACACAACAACAGATGCCGCAGTTGCCAGAGGTAGACTTCACTTTACCAGTGGCCAACGAATCTGGTGTTGAACAACTAGTGGAGGTTCCAGTGCATCCGTTCGTATAATTGGGGTGACTTTGGTATGACTTTGGTAAGTAAATCAACATTTATTTGCATTTTCACTTTATATTGGCTTGAATGTTCAACTAAATGTATCTACTTTTGCATTTTACAGGAGCAGTGCTATGATTATATGTCACGACAATGGTCAGCGCTTACCGGAGCTCGTGAAGTCTTATGGAATGAGACGTCTAAGAGAGTTACAACTTCATGCTCGGATTCAGGAAGATCTTGTGCTTCACAACGTGCTATTCATTCACAACAACAAAACTATGCAGAAGATCTCTCATTGGGTACTAGTACATATTTTCGAGCGGGGCAATGGCCTTCATCAGATACAACTCAAGGAGTTTACTGTCCAACGTTCGGAGCATCTACATCACTCAATGCACCACAAGGACCAGACCAACCTGGCAATGAATTTGACGATTTGGTTATGGAGCATGGTATTCCTGACGAGGTTCAAGAAACTCAATATCACTTCTAGTGTTCAAACATTAATTGTTTTTATGAAGCGACATGGTTGTAAAATTAATCTTTTTATGCAAACAAATTATTGGACGTATAGTTGTAGACTAATCTTTTTATCCAATTTAGTATTACATCTAAGTTTAAATAAACTAGCCGTTAATGAAAAATTACACTCCCTCTACACCTGATAACGGCTAGTTTTTTTCGAATCCCCAAAATTCAAAATTCAAAAAACTAGCCGTTAACTAGCTGTTGAGGATCCATCTATATAAAGAGTGAGCTCTTCTTCTCAAACATTCATCTTTCTAGATACATCTTCTTCTCAAACCTTCTTCCTTCATCCCAATCAATCAAAAGAAAAATCACTTCTACGATGTCAAGTTCATCTTCAAATACCAAAAGGCCAACTCGATCACCACAAGAGATACTATCTTTACTACGGAAACCAAATGAATCCATCTCAACACCTCCTCCAACATCTCCTCCTCGTAGACGTCATCGAAACATGACTGATAAGTTAGTTCATCAGTACTACTATACGTGTTCTCCATCTCAAAAACCATTATCTCCTCCTCCATCAATACGAATGAAACCAAGCTTCGCCCCATTTACGTTGGAAGAAGATCTACGTATTTGTAAAGACGTGATCCACTATTATGGATTACAAAAAAAGTCGTGGTACTGTCAAGTGGAGCTCCCTGTTTAATTATATCGAAGAAGACTTCAAGTTTCAAAACAAATATGTGCGCGATGCAAGAGGCCTGTCAGACCGATGGTGGAAAATACGTCAAAACGTTCATGATTTTATGCACTTGGGGAGATTGGCCCGAGATTTTCTTGGGAAAGATGTTACGGAGGATGAAGTTTATGCCAGGACTTTGAAGGTATGGAAACAAGGTAAAGGAAAGGAATTCGAGTACGAAGCACATTACCATGAGCTAAAGGATTTTCTCATAACCTTCGAAGTATTATGAACACATTACCATTGCACTTATTAGTTATTCAAGTAATTAGATGTCAATGTAATTATTCCTTTAAGGAATACTCATTCGTAATTTTCTCCTAAAAAGTGTAGCGAACACATTACTCGAATGAGCGGATTTAAATTTTAATGTAATCCTTGATGTTATTAATGAAAATTTATCTTTTAATTTACATATGCTGCAACTTGTATTTGTTTTCTGATTTTTGTGGTATGAAATTTGTTCATTTTTGCATAACCGGTGTTCGTAGATTGGTGGTGTAACGTGAGTGTGAGAAAACAAAGTTAGAAACACATTATATTGCTGAAGGTGTCAACTGGGTGTATGAAAAAAAAGGTCAAACTCGGAAAAGTTATTTGACGCTGAACCGTTCAGCTCTGAAGGAAAACGCTGAACCATTCAGCGTTTTCTCGCTTTTTCAGCGCTGAACGGTTCAGCGCATCAATCTAGCTACTACTTGAGCTACTACCAAATGCTAGGAGAGATAAGTAGTAGCCAAACTTGACACCATAAGACTAAGCCTAAAGAGTTATTATAACAATGTGGGTTCCGAATACCAAGACCCCCATAAGCTTTAGGTTAACAAATAGATCTCCAAGCATGTTTAGGATCCTGTTTAGACCACCAGAAGGCACTTTGGGATTACTCAAGTTTATCCAACAAGGTGCAAGGCAAAGCATAACACATCATTTGGTGAGTGGGATAAGCAGAGAAGGAACTTTGAACATGAATTCACAGTTCCACAACATAACCAACATTTCATTTCCATTAATTAGTGACAGTAACATCCTTAAATATAAGAAACACCTCTAACACTCAAGTAATGCACTCATACACCTCACCAATAAATCCTTGTTTGACCTCAGTATGTAAAGCACCGTTAAGAACTCTAATCTCGGCAAATTGATGTACCCCACCAACACTTTGTTTAGGACATGCTTTCTTCACTTTCTCCATGGCTGCATGATGAATTTGACGGACCTCTCCAGCAAGTAGGTCCCCACGATAACGGCCACGAACATATTTATATCCAACGTCTTCGGCCCAAGAACCCCGAGCATAGCACTTCGTCACATTAAAGTGCGCAGCACCAAAACATATAAGAAATCTACCAACCTGAGTAATCTGATACCCAAAGCCTCGCATAACTAGCTTCTTCTCACGGTTTAAGGCAACCAAGATAATTTCCGTTCCCATCATGCGCTTACCTTTTAAACGATAGTATTCGTCCATTCTAGCTTTCAAATCGTGAGTGAGGAAATCAATGTCAATAGATGCACTTGTTTGACGTGCATTTGCCTCCAGAGCATTCAAAATTTGACAAGCCGATTTATATGGACCAGCCAACACAGCAACGAAGTATTTATTTACAAATAACTTCTTGCTGAATTTTTCCACTGTAAGAAAACAATTAGAAAACAGTTTTTTACAATCTACTACAACAGTTAAAGAACATCACACAATAACAAACAATTAAAAAATAGACTACATCAAATAACATACCTTTTAGGCCCGAGAAAACAGGGACCATCCGAATACCGCTGTGAGTCTTTGAATTTGTCAAAATCGTCCGAGTATCAGCGGAGAGGGCATCAAAGTCCGCTTGCACGTTACCAAGAATGAGCGTGCCTCTAACGATGACGTCTATGACAGGTAATGGCTCAATAAAAACCGTGGAAGACATATCTACAAAAATATACAAAACATCAAACAGTTGGTAAATAACTTAAGAAAAAGCTGAGTAACAAAGTCCTTTTTGCTACAGATATATGACCCTAAAATGCATGTACCAGATTGGCAGATTAAATAGATTTTCAGTAATCAGCATCAAAACTAGAGAACATACCAATATTCTGTGGAAGACCCATCTGAGACTCTCTGTACAATTTCACAAGTTGCTCCATAACAGCCCTGTTCACACCCCTTGATATACCATCAGGAGGTCCATACAATAGAACCCCTTTGTGAGTATATGCTGGTAGGTCTAACTGGTTGAAACTGCATTCGAAATAGAACATTAGAATCTGGTATAACTTCATCACAAATATTTGGTGACCTTGAAAACGAATAAGACGGAACAAGGCAGACAGAAGAAAACAAAAAAAAAAAATTGAGAAAAATGAAACTAAAGAAACAAAGTGAAACAATGGTTACTACCAAGTATGAGCAGAAGGAAGCTGATCAGGGCTGTCGTAGGCCTTGTGAATCTGAAACAGCTGCGAGCCTGAAATCCCCTGGAGTGCGCTAAAACCTTCTACAGGTACCTTCAAAAGGTTGTATAACAATGCATATCAGTACCTAAACTACATAAGGTGCATGTGTGCTGCTGGCTGCACAGACAAAAGAACACTTCATTTATCATAACAAAAATGATACAGGGTCATAAAATTGTAAAGCAACCAGTACCTTTGAGGTGCCAGTCACAAACTGCAAGAGACATGCTTTATCCTCCTTGCTAAAACCTTGAGCCACCTCCCATATCCGTGAAGCTTCACTGAAGCCAGAATACTCGGTATTTGCTCTCATGTCGTCCACTGATATTTTTTTGAAGAGCACAAGTTGTCAATATAACAAAGGAAACCCCAAAAAATGCATAAAAATGCATAAGCTAGAGTAAGGGAACTCACAATCAATATCTGGAAGTCCACTAATCAACAACTCCAGCTCCTTGTCATTAAACATAGACATCAACTCCCATAGGATCAACTCATTGAAACCTTCCAGAAATGCATTTATCTGAGGACGAATAGCAGTTGTCAAACGATGCTCAGCAACAAGATCCACATATTCATGCTTGTTCTCCTCAGTAACGCGAATATTTCGGCCACCAGGTATCAGTTCATAATCAGTGACCTGCATTTCAACATCATTGTATTTATGTTTATGACATCATTACCAGTATGTAGATCAAAATCATTAACCATCAAAACATCTAATGCGATTGGTGGTTGGCATTACCTCTGCCTTCTCATACAATATCAGTTTCTCCTCGTCAGCGTCCATGCTGAAAGTTAGGTCCAATACATCGCTAATGTCATTCTACAGAAATGAAGAAATATATATAGTTAGTATAAACAGATATCAAGCAATCGGCATAAGATTAAAATCAATGAATTAAGTATTCTGTTAAATAAATCAGGAACACGAGAAAAGCTTCTGAGTAATAAAGAATAAGACACCATAGCAGGAACTCATTCTACCTCAAGCATCCATTTTAGATTTTTGAAGTAATCAGGATCTATAGCTTCAATGTCGTGATAGATCATTTTGACCCCTAAAATATGCTTAAAGAATGATCGAGTAAAGTGAACATCGAGAAGTTGCCCATCAAACAGTGCTTTCCCACCCTGCACACAGCCGAAAGACAATTATTATGCAGCCAATCACCACGAGATAATTCATCAATCAATTGAATACAAAAGCCCCAGCTACAGAGAAACAAACACACCACTCGGCCAACAAACTTGAAGTATGAAAGATGTTCTGTCTGGTAAACAGAGTTTGGATTCGGCTGGAATGTTGACTCATTACCAACTGTTGTAAAAAGCAGCGCCCCCTTGTCAAAAATAACTCTTGACAACAACTGATACCATTCCCTTGTAAGTCCACCAGCATCAATTCCTTCCTCTCCCTGGAAATGGACAGTCAACCTCCCCTTAAGCTCTTGGGTGGAACGCATGCGCAGCTGGTTATATGAATCTTCGAGAATGTAATCTTGATGGACGTCACAGTCTTTATTTGCACCAAATTTGGAAGGTTTAGAGGTTTCACTTTTGGATGATATGACATCGCTAGAGGCACCAGCATCAGAATTTAACCGCGCATCAGAAGTGGTTATCTCAGGGCCAGACGGCTGCTTAGTAGGTGATACTTCTGTTGTCGTAGAAGACATGCTGGAGCGGCTTTCAGCATTATCGATGACAACCTCCAATAAATTTAGCAACTGAAAAACAAATACAAGAAAAAGAAAACGCAAATCATCAGTAACTGTATCTCAGGGAGCTTCAGCAGTATTTGTAAAATGATGAAGCTTACTTGTTCCCTCAAATAAAGTGGGAGATTTAACAAACTCAAAAGCAAAACAACTGACGCATCCCCTTCCTGATGTTGCTTTGCATCCTCTTCCATAACCATCACATCTTTGCCACGCCCCTGATCAGATCCATGCAATTTTCTTGCAGTAGAACAAGGCAACTCGAGCTGGAGCAAAAGCTTTGCCACATTTGGATGATTCCGAGCCAAGTAAGTGAGAGTTTCAAGAATACGGTGGGACACCAAGGGAGGAACTCCTGAAAAGATAACACAGATTGTAAACTATGAAGCATTATAGTTTATTAGTTACAAGTGTCCGTCGAGAACTCATGCCAATAATCATCTGTCTTTCTATAGAACATGTATGCACAGACGTTATAAATCATAAACCACGGCCAAGCTAATGGAAGTGATTCATATTATTACGGGCACCAGATAATTCACATAAAAACTGCATAATTTCAATAATTTAAAGGAGATCCAATCAACAAGAATGCTTACCATCTAAAAATTGAAGGCGTGAGAACATGACATAGCTCTGGCAAGAATACAGTCTATATGAGGGCTCTGATCCACCACTCGAGTGATGAATGGGCTTCCGTGTATCAAGCATCAGCATGTCCATCAGAATTTGCACCAAACCAGCTCTAGTCTCATGGTGAGCACATAGGTTCAGAAGAAGCTTCTGCAACTGACCCTTGTAGAAGGGCTGAAAAAAGTTTTGCGGTATACGTCAATATCTTGATATATGAAACAGAACGAATGAGGTCATATTAAAGTCACCAAATGTGCACCTGAACAATACGAAGCAACCGTATCAATGCCTTCAAAGCTTCTGTGTCAACTAAAGGTGCCCCTTCTGCTTCGATTAATTTCCCACCTATGGATCTGCGCGAAGCAAGATTCCCACCAGCTCTGTTGACACTGGATCCAAGAGCATCACCCCGTCTAGAGGATTCTCCTCTGCGGTTTCGAGGATACATTCCAAAAAGTGTACGACTATGGTAACGATGTGCCACTCTTTGACGTAACATAGTTGCCTCCGCAACAAGGGCAGGGGTTAGATTGGCAAGAACAGCATCAGATGATGTCAAGAGCACCTGAAATGACCAAATTTAACAAATGAGCTCAAGAAACGTGAATACAATGCACAAAAAATTTAAACAATCATATAGCTGCACCTCTTCTCGTAATTCAGCAGGGAATGTGGCAATAATGGAAACAGTATCCATTTCCACAGGTTGCCCTTCCAGTTCCTGTGATTGGTTCAATCTATTAGCCATGTTTAAAACCGCTCTCAAAACAAACAACAATTAAAATACCTAGCACTACTACCACCACTAGAGTATCCAATGTCCACTAGAGTGTTCAATCAACTTAGCCAAGGGTTTAGCAAATGCTAAGAAGCGTCCAAATTCCAATACAACCTGTAATTGACACTGATTGTCAGGGGGTCTAGACTCATCCAGACCCAGTCCAAGATTAGTCAACACAGGGTCAGCGAGACTAAATGTTCGGCATTATCAAATTAGGGCATTCCAAGTGCTGAAGATGCCTGGGGACTTAACCCCCATTCAAGTACACAATTTAAGCAATTCAGGTTACCCTAAATAGGCACATTGTATGAGTGAATTCAGAATGAATTAGTACCTCAACAATAGTAGCAACCAAGTATGGGAGTTGCTTGTTGAGCTTAATCTTCTCCTTGTTAGCCTTGATGTCTTCTTTACACGTCTCAATTTCACGATTTAATCTCTGCAACTCAGCCTTCAAAACCCCAAAACAAACACACACATTATTAGCAGCCCTAAAAACAAAAATCAAAAGATTAACCATAAAGATCAACAAGGCCGGGAACAGGTAAATAGATTGTCTGATTCCACCAAGTAAAGCAAAAATGAAAAATAATCAGTATTCTGTCATTAGGGTCATGGAAAATTAACACTCCAATTCCTCCAAACACATCATAGTTAACACTCAAATTAATCAATGGACAGGGTAGCAAAATAAATGTGCACCTGACGAGTGGATGCTTTCACAACGACAGACAAGCCACTCCTCTGTGAATCCAAATCAACATTGGCACCATTGGCACCATCTTGCTCAGCATCTTCTTCCTCTGGTGGCAAGTCCAAAATCTTCATGTAGAGAAAAAAGCCAGGAAGAAGCAATCATCAGAAATCTCTCAAAAGAATATGTTCATACAAGAGGAACAGCATTCACCATGACAAAACAAATTATCCAAAGAATATTTCCATGGGTTATACAATCAGTGATTCTATTAGCCATGTTTAAAACCAATCTCAAAACGAACGACAATAGCACCAGAGTGTTCAATGTCCAGACATAATTGAGGGCACACAATTTTCTCAACTTAGACAAGGGTTTAGCACCAGACGTAATTGAGGGCACACAATTTTTTCAGCTTAGCCAAAGGTCTAGCAAATGCTAATTAAGATGTCAAAGTCTCTCAAAGCTTCCAATCTGTAATTGACATTGATTGTCAGGGGGTCTAGACTCACCCAGACCTAGTCCAAGTATAGTCAACACAGAGTCAGCGAGGCTAAAGTACGTTAACGGCATTATAGAATTAGGGCATTCCAATTGCTTAAGATGGCTGGGGACTTGAAACCCCCACTCAAATAGACAATCTAAGCAATTTAGGTTACTAATACACAGGCACATTGTATGAAATCTTAAACCCTAGAGAGTGAATTCAGAATGAATTGGTACCTCAACAACAGTAGCAACCAAGTATGGGAGTTGCTTGTTGAGCTTAATCTTCTCCTTGTTAGCCTTGATGTCTTCTTTACACGTCTCAATTTCACGGTTTATTCTCCGTGAATCAGCCTTCAAAACCCCAAAACAAAACACACGCATTAGATTAACAGCCCTAAAAAGAAAATCAAACCCCTAACTAAGAAACAACCCAAAGATTGAACAAAATTAATATCATACCTCGAGTACACGAAAATGCCCACCAAAGTTAATTTCCCAGCAAGTAGGGGAGGAAATGGAAGAAGAAGAACCAAAATGGGATAAGATTTTAACAAGAATTTCATTAAGAGACATGTTTGCGAGTTCATCTTCTACTTCTCCTCCTTCCATGTCCATTGCCAAAGCAGCATCAGAAGAAGAACCAATTCTCTGGCTACTGGTAACACACACTGCCGCCGGCGGCTGGAGAAGATGATTTCTCTGTGTTGTGAGTTTGTAACCCTGGAGACTCTGCAGAGTAAAGCAAGAAAACCTTATAGAGAAAATAAAAAATGATGACACGTTTTATCTTCTTAAACAAGAAAGAAAAGAAACTTCACATGGCACTGCCTGACCCGGTTTTGGATCTTTACTAGGAATAGAATGACTCGGCTATCCCTAGCCTATCCGGTTCCAATCCGGTCCGGAATACCGAGTGGAGAGTCATGTTAGAAGAAGTTGGATGTTGTTGGTGAGCTTTTGCATACTCGACCCCGTCCGTCCTCTTACAGATTGGCTTGCACCAATCCGATTGTGCATGTTGATAAATAAGGCGGCATCTGTAGATATGAGTTAATACCGGTCCGAGGCTAGCCATAACGAATCGGAATTTAGCTGCACTGTTGTGGGGCAACAAAAGATTCACGATTGAACCCATTAGATTAATCAACAGCGAAGAAAGAAAATTTTACTTATCTCAGTGGTGAATGATTCTTAGTATTCTTCATCTTTCTTTCCAATAAGAAATCAGACTAAAAATCAGCAACGCCGTTTTTGTCTCTATGATCAAATCTGACATGACCTTGTTCTCAGAAAGAAAATATTTCAAAGACATAGCAATACGCCGGCGAGAAGAGCAGGCAAATGGAGAGACTGAAACTCGTCCGTGCTTTTCCTTTTATAGGAGAGATTAGGGTTTGGGAACCTAATTAACACCGTGGGTGCGTGTCAACAGTGCGTGATTAGAGACGTCAACGTGTTATTATTATAACACAGGAGGTCAGCATAGAGATTACTAGAAACTAAAAGTACCCATTCATCGGTCTGAGTTGAGTACGACTTTTATTCCGGACCCACAATGCACTGCTAGTTTTAGGTGGTCCGTCCGGTTGACCGATTTATCATCGAAATCTGATTATGATAAAATCCTCAAAAAGTAATTTTTAAATAAAATAGATAACAACCATTAGTCGGATTCACTAAAATTGTATCAGAACAACTAACATACACAACAGATCCACTTAGTTCATCTACCACTTGGTGAAATCCTCTCCTCCTTCAGTGGTCTTTCTCTCTACTTAGATCGTTATTTAAAGTATAAGATGGTCGTTGTAGCGGTGTAAAAGAACAGGACCACACGCGAGCTCGAATCCTTGATGCTCCGGCATATCTGGATCAGACTCATCTGTAGGATCAGACTCATCTGTAGGATCAAACTCCTCTATAGGAGGAACATTGTGTTTATCCCAAGGGAAATCGCGAATGATATCCTTCTCCTTTTCTTCATCACTCTGCCAAATAACAAAAGTAAATAACCAAGAGCTTTCCAGGTGACAGAGTATACAAAAACAATACAAAAACAGAGATACCTTGCTTGAACTCCCAGGAGCTGATGTCTCCTCACGCAAATCATTCATACCAGCACCGCCAGTTGTAAAAGCATCGCCAAGCATATAAGTAATTTCTGCCACCTGCCCATGCAAAAGCATCTCAACTGAGAACACGTCGCCACAACCGAAAAACGCTTGATTATAATAGAGTTAAAAGGTAGCGAGTTCACTTACTGTTCTGTGCATGGCTACAAAGTCGAGCAGAACCCTGTTCCCATCTGACAATAGCAAACTAATCTTCGCACCAAACTCATACATGTATTTTTGTCGAGCACTTGCAATAACAACAGTTTTAATAGATTTAGCAGAGCTGCTTTCCGCTGCCAGACTCTTCTGTAATAAATTCATTAATTTAGACAAAGGTGTATCAAAGACGAGTAGACTCGCGGCTATAAAGGTAAAGTGGCAGGAAAAGGATGTGTGCTTACCCCGAGTTTGATTGCTTCACCATGCCTTTTACTTATAAGATTCAACCGAAGACCAGCTACTGACGATTCAAATAGAATTCTCCACAAAGTAATATTTCCAAGAGGCGATCCTCCACTAAGAGAAGATAACCTATCTGAATCTAGCATCTTTCTTGCTTCTTCTATCAGCTCCATTGTTTCTTGCACAGCCTTCTCAAATTCAATATCCAAGGATGACAATCTGCTCTTTTTCTCAAAATCCTCCATTGAAATCTTACATACATCTCCAAGACAACCAAGTAGCTTCTCTATTACAGATCCTTCGCCAACACCTTCCTGTTGGAAACGTTTAATAAGGTTCCCAAAATGACCTAAAATTTCTTTATTTTCCAGCACCATCTGTTTCATTTCATCCTTAGGCACACCATCTAAGTTATCGACATGTTGATCCAACAATTTCTGAAAGAGAAACTCAATATTCAAAATAGGAATATTAAATTTTGATATTCAGTGATCCAACCAAGGACAAAAATATGTTACATACCTTTGATTTCTCAAATTTTGGAATAAAATCCACAATAGATTCAACAAGTATTTTGGACTCATCGATAAATGAGGGACTAGTAAAACGGGAATCCTTGAGTTTCTTCAGCAACCAAGTCGATTCACGAGAAATGATATACAGACTGTCAAATAGGTGCTGCAATATCAAAAGAAGGTTAAGTACTACAGGACCAGCCCACTTGAACAGATATAAAAAAAGGGAACAGATCACGCTCTAATTCAATAAGATGAAAATGGCATGATAAAAAGGGTGCACAATTATATATGCCAGGAATTTTGCATATTTGTCACATCACAAGCTGACTAATATTGTCATGGAGAATTAGCAACTTTGATAGAGAAATTACGTGTTACAAGTCGATATTACTCATGTATGTCCAAGCACTCGTATCATTCATTCAGTTGCTCATCCTGTTTGTTCCTCGAATAAGAGTGGTACTAGTCAAAAGACTTCATTCTTTGGGTGAAACAGAAAACCCTCCCTCAAACTCTCTACGACTCGGTGAATAGTTTCAAATGCTTAATCTGAAAACACGAACTCAGGGAAGATACAAATGCTCTCATCCATTTGACCAGCAAACAAATCCAGATAAGCATAGTATCCCCGGTGGACAAGGTCAGCAGTCTGGGTATCATTAGGGAACTAGGATAGGATAGTTTACTAACTGCATCATAAACCCAATACTGCTGAAATACCATGTTCGCCGTTCATGAAATCCATGTTTTGAAACGATCTAAAGAAGACAGGGTAGTTAATATTTATGTTTCGATGTTCCCTAGCAATAGAAAGTCCTCACTCAAATTATCCTGCCATATTCGTATGTGAAGGATAAAGATTTGGGAAGAAATCATGATAGAAAGTTTAAGTCTCAGCTTGCGTTAAGGTGAGCAAACGTCAATTTCTGAACACTAGGCTTATAATAGATTAATGGTCATAAAACGCAGGTTAAAATTGTAGCCAAAAACTTAAAGTTGGGGGGATACGCTCCCACAAGGGGATATGTTCCCACAAGGTAAACAAAAACTATTTGTTTAATCGGAAGTATTAAAGAGTTACCTTGCATTGCCACATATAGTGCTCCATTGGGTTCTTGGGAATGATTAAAGGATACTTTACATAAACTCCATCAGCAGCAAGTTTTCTCAATTGTTCCAGATGCTTAGAAAAACTACATGCAACAACCCGCTGCTCCTGCTGTATCATGATGAGGTGACCTAGGAAAGGCTCCAACATTTTAGCCTATGAAGAGACAAAGAGACATACCAAACCATAAAAATCTGTCAAACCTCTACCCAAAAAAAGAAAAGAAAAAGATGTCATCTCGAGCAGTATATTTTAATTACCTGCTCTTGGCTGAAACAATCAAGAGATTCTGTGCGAATTTTCTGCAACAGTCGCATCAATGACAAGCTTCTGTCATAGTATTTCTTGGCCATAACCCAGTTTGAATCTGAAGTTAACTCTGGATGTAGGCACACCACATCAGATGACGACGCCTGAAGCGACGACCATCTATTTGGCTGGTTACTAACATCGAGGTCATTATCCTGTACACATTAAAAAATCACATGACTTAAAGATTAAAATAAAGGCAGGGATGCAAGATATAAACAAACAAAAGTTGATGTTACTACGTGCATACATACCTCAGGCACATTATACTTGTGCCAATCCAGGCCTAAATCTTGTAACTGCCTCAGGAAAGTAGGGAATGACCTCCTGTCACCGAACTGCCAGTTGACATCCGTCCAATCATCTGCGAAAGTTGTTGCTTCCTGGAGTAACATCTGAAGTGACACCTTTAAATCTATGGATTGTTTCTGGATTTGAGATATTGGAAATATAGCTCTTGTGGTCAGGTATGTAGTATATCGCTTTATCCATCTATCTACCCAGTCATCTGTCGGTTGTTTGGTGGAACCTGTTAGCAATCGCTTTACCCATTCGTAGGCCATGGCAGCTTGTTGTTTAACCAATAACCTGCACAAAAATTGAGATTCACAAATATAATGGTGAGAAAAGTCTCAAGACTCGTTGTGTGTAAACTCCACTTACAAGGTTACAATAGTGAAATCCTCACTCACTCACTCACTCACTCACTCATTGAATAGCTGTTCTAAAGATATGTATATCCTGTAGGTTTGTAAGGCCACATTTTAGAAGGAGATCAGATTAGTCCAATTACATTGAGTTGTTTTTGGTGAGTAGTCCATTATCTGTACGTATTGTTTAAACTAGCTGAATTAGTCATTTCTAGTTAGACTCAACATCATGTGCACCATTTAAGTAACAAAGGAAATCTTCAAAGCTATTTAAAGTAACTGGTAATCAAATCAAGACAGCAAAAAAAAAAAACCAAAATAAATCAGTGAAAATATAGAATAACACACCCATGTCGAAGTGTTAGATTATGTCGGCAAACCCTAGAAAAAAAATCTTAAAAATCTTCAAGCAACAACAATAACAACAACAAACAGCTTAAGAAACCCTAGAAACAAAAAATAAAAAAATCGATGATAGTGGATAGAGATGATTACCTGTGTATCGATGGAGGGAAACTATAAGAAAATTCCTTCTGAATCTCACTCAAATTTCAGCTGCTGAAGCAGCCGCAGTAACACCAATTTGTGTGTGAGAAAATGTTAACCTAATTTTGGTTTTCATGTGGGATGGTATAGTTAAGGGTATAACAGATCTTAGGCCGTCGGTGAATCTTGTTAATCAACGGCTGATAAAGAAAAAACAAACAAATTTTAAATAAATCCGCTATAATCTGGGTCGGGAAAAGTAAACCCGGTTATCATGTCCTTTTAAGTTTTCAAATGAGCATTTTAGTAATCATAATAGATGGTCAAAGTGAGTGCGAACCAAACAAGGCAAAATCAACTTCTATGACTCAAACTTTAATTTTACCAAAAACTTACAACTCTTTAAAACCCTTTAGCGTATGCAAGTACCTGCTGTTTTTTTGACACAGACATCGACTATCGATGGTCATGAAGTTCACAAATAAATTTATAAGCGTTTGAGCAACAAGAATAAGCTGTATGACGAACACCAAGAATATGTTAGAATTAACATCTTACATTTTCTTTTTGAAAGGAAAATCAAGTACAAGTAGAGTAATACACAAGGATCAAAATACAAGCTACAACCATGAAAGGACTATCCTGGAATTGCGATATGACCAACCTAAGTGACCTAAAACCCTTGACTGCAACAAGGAACCACATAGCCGAGAGAGTGGTATAGAGTATACACCCATGACAAAATCTTACATTATAGACAAAACAAATTGTAGACATCTCTGTATGTCTGAGGGAGGTAACCTGATCCGATTATCTTCTAAATTAATGTATTCCCACATCATAATCAAGTTCCTTTAGGCTTTTGCAGATGTTCTTA
>JAJJMA010128030.1:0-10608 GCA_023529015.1 Papaver nudicaule | reverse complement strand
CATAGGTCTGTTCTTTTCCCACATAAACTCGGCCCTTGTAATCATGGATGCGCCTACATTAACAGCCTTAGCTCCAGGCCAATACTGCACGGACCATCTGCAAAACACCCTCAAAATCTTCCACTCCTTGTTCATACCAATATCAGCACCACCACAGAATTTCCAGAAATCTGGATTGAACCTATGCCAAACCGCGTCTTCATTGTACTGCGCAGAACTGCTCCTGAACCACTGCCTTTGTCAACTCGACCAGATCCCAACCAATTCCTCCACCAATTCTAGAAAAACAAGGTGGACAGCAGCAGCAAACTCACAGACAACCACTACAAATCACCCACAGAAGAACCCTTTGTAATCAGCCTTTCATACTCCAACTGCCCAAGAATCCGCAGCACGACACCATGTTCAAGTCCCTCTTGAATCTCGTCCGCAGTTCACTGATTACAGCAGCCTCGTTGCAAACCAACCATCAAACCCATGGAAAACCACAAGAACCAGCTAACTCAACTCCACTCAGACCACCAGTCCCTGTAAAATCCACCTACATTGTTCAATTCTCAACCAAAACCACCAGCTCTCCACCGCTAGCTACAACCATGACTGCGGCCAAATCTCCTGCTACATCCCTCTCTTTCTTGCTCCAAAACTCAGCAGAATCCCCCAGTTCAGTAGCTAAGAACCACAGTGCAAAACAATATAACAGCTTCATAAACTGGACAGAAATTTGTGCAAAACCGCACCTAAAACTACACCTGGAACTCCACCTAAAACGCCTTCCTCAAACTGCTAAACTCAACCAGGCTTTCCATGTGCTTCTTGTCTTCGAATTCCACTGCAAACCCTCTTCAAAGATTCACCAGAACATGTTCTACTGATGGCAAGATAGCTCAAGCAGCAAATAATCACAAGTTAGACTGAATGGTCATTCAGGCAATCCACCAAACACATTGTGTGTGTCAGCTGACATTGGCAGATACGAGTCAGATTTGTGCTTCTAAATCTCATTCAACTCCTTCCCTGTAACAGCAATCCACATTTGAGCACAAACCCATAACAACACACATTTCATTCCATGAACCCAGTAGATTTCTTCCAGCTCTAACAGCAACAGAATCATCACATTTCCAACATCTTCTCACTGTCAATTTGACTTGAATTCCGGGCATACAACACAGACCCTCTTTCCTTCCTGACATGCTCCTTCTCTTCGAACTCTTCAATCTCTGAACCATTTCTATTGGAGTTCAAACAGCACAAGAACCCAATCTCAATTTCCGCCTAGTCCTCAAGTTCACTGCAACCCTTGGTAAACCTCCACACTGTCATTGACTCAAACCCATTCTTCATTTCTGCTCTGTCTTTGAATTCACTATGATCCCCTGGTATCTCCTTGCTTGGGGTTCAGAGAGGAACTGAAGGATAAACTGAATTGAGGATAAGAGATTAAACTCATGTCTGCATCTTATCTACTGGGAGAAAGGGTGGCCCTTATCGCCCAGATTGGATCAGAATAACGACACCAACCCATACAATTTTTTTTTCTTTTTCGGCAGTTCTGTTTTTCGCCCGGCTGTTCTGTTTTTCGCCTTTTTTTTTTTTTCGAGATTGAGACACAAAGACTTACCTCCCCCACACTTGAACTCTACATTGTCCTCAATGTAGATTGACTCGTCCAACGGAATTCAAGTAGGGTAAAAATCTGGTGGGTTGACTCCCACAAAGCAAAATTGAATGGGTTGACTCCCATTAAGCACAATCCTTGTATCTCTGCGAACAGAACAAACAAAACAGTAAAATCAGATATAAACAATGGGTTGCCTCCCACGTAGCGCTTGGTTTAACGTCATCAGCCTGACTTGCAAGATTTCCCGTACACCAATAATCTGAAAATCTGGGGATCCGTCCAAACGACAATCTGCAATTCTAGTAACAACCTCACAAAAACATTAGCATAACATCTGAATAGTGAAGCTATTAATTGATGAAAGTAACCCTCACACTTGAACTCTTGTCCACTTGGAAGTGGATAAAGAACATAAAATAAGGGTACTTCTTCGGGTTCCTCCCGGTAAACATGCTCAATGCTAGAATCAAACATGTGTAATGGTGTATACTTGGAAGCAAAATAATCCATAAGAACATTAGAAGCACAAATATCCAATCCTAGGTGAGGTTTTTTCTTAAAAGTTGCAGAAACAACTCTTTGAGAAACTACTTCAACTAGGGGAGGAGGATCATAAGAAATAGAATCATGTATATGATTAGACAAACCTTCCACAATTTCTTGTAGTACGGGATCCTCAGCATTTTGAAAAAAATCTAATGAACTATTTACCTCAAGTGTATCGTGATCCTCAACCAAACTTTTCAGAAACCACTCTTCATCAGTTTCTGCCTCAACTGGAATCTCAGCTTTAACGTCTTCATCATGGTCCATGGAAATCTCGATTGGTTCTTCAACGATATCTTTCAATTCAGTTTCATTCTCAATCATTCTTTCATCATCCTCATCATCAGAATCGTCATTGACATAATGTGGATCAGCACAACGTCATCGAAGTTCTGCATGTATGATGCTACTAATCTCCTCGACAATTTCTTCTGGTGCTCCATCATCTTCCAGCTTATAAAGTTTTTTCGAGAGTTTTCTTACGTTTACACGTTTCCCAACATTACTCACAACAGAATCCTGAGAAAACAACTCTTCCCGTTGAATGGGTGAATGATCATAAATACGATCAGGAGTTGGTTCAGGTATCCTGTAATAAGATTGGGTTGGTGTAACGTTCTCTCTATTACGTTGAAGCTGTTCTAGCACACGTCGCATACCCTGTAGTCCATCTAGAATCTGCATACAACTAGAATTAAGCGAATCAGAAGTATAACCCTCGCACCGTCCTTGTGGTTGTTCACTTACATACCCACCCGAAGGTTGATATGTCTGAGAATAACCAAAAGGTTCCCTTGGAAATTGATCAAAACCAAAAGATTGATTCTGATAATATTCCATGGGTGGTTGAGAGTTATAAAAGGGTTGAGAATTAAAACCAAATTGATCACCATAATAATATTGTGTCTGGTCTTGTGCACCGTACATGTTATTTCCATAAGGAAACATGACGACTCACAAGTTCAGAATACATAAGAAAAACAAGAAATCAAAACAACTAACAACCGCAATGCCTCTCCCCGGCAGCGGCGCCAAAATTTGATGCGTTGTCGAACCGCAACAAATATATTTCAGTTCTTAACCTTCACAATAAATAAAATAATATAGTGGCAAGAACAGATTCGATCCACAGAGAGAGATTGGTTGTTATTTATTATCGATTTCTTAAGTAACCAGGGGGGGATGTTTGTGCAATAAAAGTAAATTAAAATTAAAGCGAAATAATATTAAAAATAATCAGGAGATATGAATATTGGTTAAGGGTTCATCTTCAATCACATAACATGCATATGAATAATATTTGGAGTTTCTATTTAATCTCTTCATCATCAAAAGCCCTAGAATACATCATCGCGAAAATATCCCGAAATTTCCTAATGTCATCACACACCATAACGATGAATGTGTGAATACTACGTAGAGAATAACTCAACACATCGAGTAATTGAGTTCAACTCTCTAAGAGCATTAATATCTGTGAAATAGGCTAATCAATGCAATGAACTACCGGGAGCAGTTCATTCAACAAAGGTCATATTCTACATACAATTCCTAAAAGCTATCACCGCAATCGAAATTATATTGTACTACTTGTGAAAAGGTTCATCGACGATTTCGTATCTCAAAACCTAATTCTAGTTATAGATATGAACATAAACTAATTTAGTTTGCAACTTAAATCAATTAATATTCAATCTTAATGCAATACATCAATCATGCATTCATACGCACAGTAAAATAAGAACGATGATGAAAAGAATATTTATAACTCCAAAATCAATCAAAACGCATGTCTATGATATCCGACTACATCCCTAGCCAATATGAAAAAGTTTAGCTACTCATAGCTTTATTGAAATCCAAAGAAAATATGAGAAAGCATAAAAACCCGTTGTTCGGCGCCTCGAGAATCGCGCCCAAAAATCCTTCCTGACGTCCCAAAACTCCTCCTGGAACTCCCGTCTGTGTCCGTCCAGAACCTCCTCTTTCTCCTGACGTCGACTCCCCTTTCTCTTCTGCGTGAATCTTTTTTTATACCGACGGAAATCCTGAATTTAGAACTTGGACCTGCTTTAGAAATTGGGCTCGAAGAATTGGCCCTGTCTTTAGGCATTGGGCCTACGAAATTTGGCCCTGTTTCCTGTAAATGGGCCTACGAAATTTGGCCCTCTTTTCTGTAATTGGACCTGTTTTAAGATGCCCCTTAACGCTGCGCTGAGGTTGGGGATTACCGGGCTGGTGCTTAACAAAGAAGGGCTGCCCCCCAGTAATTCTTCTTTCACGACACTTTTGAACCTTGTATTCTTCTTGTACTCGAGACCATGGACTCCGAGAGTTGCCAAGTGATGAATTGAATTGTAAATTGCTTCATTTTATTATTAAACCTCAAAGTACCTGCAAAATAGAAAACAACGTAAAATAAAGAATATATGAGGATTTAGCCGACTAAAGTGTATCAATTAGGTACTCTTGAATAGGTGTTTTGAGCACCTATCAACACCTAAAACTGACAACTAGCTTGACATACCAACGCTAGTGGGTTTGACCGGATAATGCCCTAACACAAAGTATTCAACATTGTTAAGAATATTCGTTCTCCAGATCCAATAGATGCTAAAACTGCTGAAAAAATGGGTTAAATACGCTGGAGTCCTTGTCAAAGTTAATATCACAAAACCATTGCCGAATGATATGCAGATTACTCTTAAATCGAAGAAGATAATCAAGGTTGTTTTTAGATATGAAAAATTACCAGGAATCTGTTTCTTCTGTGGTATCTTTGGCCATGTAATGAAACAATGTGTTATTTTATAAAATGCGTTGGAGTCCAATTTAAACCTTGATTCATAAGAATTTATCAACAAGATGTGAAAAAGAGGGGATACCGAGATATACCACCAACTTTTAGTTTTCGTGAACCTAGTTAATTTAGGTTGTTTGAACGATCTCACAAATCAATATTCAAACAACAACCTGAGTATAGTTCAAAGAACCGAACCCTAACAAGAACAAGTTCTTGTAGATCTCAATAGAGATGGATTCACTCAAGGGTATGAATCAACAAACTTGCAATTACTTCAATTATATAGATCAGAGATAATATAATGCGGAAGGGAAAAGTAATGCAAGACACCAGAATTTTGTTAACGAGGAAACTGCAAACCAACAGAAAAACTCTAAGATCTCGTCCATATGTGAACACCCACGGTATTAAGTGAATACAGACGCTAGCCTACTCTCAGAATTCAGACTGGAATGTATCGAGACTGAATTAACCCTACAAGCAACTCAGCTACCGTTGTGCTCATACGTCTCTTGGCTCCCGTAGAAACCTACGTACTTGATTCCCCTAACTGACGTCCTTTACAAGCCTAGGAGTTTCTCTACTTCCCTTCGTGAAGACTAGCGCTACCCTGCCTCTAACAGGACGCCTAAAAGTACTCTGTTATAAACAAGAATACGATTGTGATTTCCTTTAGACTTAAAGTCAAGGTTAATGGAAATCTATTTTACTGAATAGAGCTTATTGATCTAGCCTAAACAGTTTTACCTCATAAATCTTGACGAACTTAGTATTAAACCTAGTTCGTGAATTTTCGTTACGGAACTTCTGAGGCTTACGTTACGATATCCGCCGTACGAAGTTTCTATCAAATCTTGGTCGTGATAAGATTGAAATAATTCAATCGACCCAAGATACATGATCATGAATTTTACTTTCGACATGTGCTTCACGATCCTCAAGTGAAGTTTTTCAATAGTCGTAGTCTAGGAAAAGGACTTCGAGATGACGACCAACCTTTATGCAAGGATACACAGCTGTGTAGAGGATTGAAGTTGTATCTTGCAAAAGATCATCTATTTAGGGAGGCTTTGCTTTAAAGTTAATCAACGTTGAGTGAGGCTCAAGCAATATTCTTCTAACCCAATATTCTTCTAACCCGTTGGCCGAAACCTAAAGGTTGTGAGAAGACCCGCCTTGGTCAAATAAGGATGCCAATGGCTAAACAAGTTTGGCCATGCTAAGGAGTCCATACACAAGTATATAAACTCAAAGAAAATTGTGGCCATGAGTTCCATGGGCCATATTGTGAAAGCTTACAAGAGTCTGTTCACAATAGGCAAGAACGTCAACACATGAACGCGTACATGAACGCGTATGTTGTTCAGACATTCTAAGAACTAACTCAATATTCTACATTCTACTTGAGCATTGGTCATGTAATGACTTAAATTCTTAAGAGAACTAATCTTTATAATCCTTCGGATCACATAAACCACATCATAGACTATTTTCATGATATAATGGTAAATACGAAAATTGAAAGGAAAAACCTTTCTAACCTTTACTGAGGACGATGTGTTTTATCAAGTATGTAAGCTCCGATCTTCATCTTCAATGGTCTTCGTCTCGAATACCTTAACTTATCCTAGTCCGAGTTGTAGAGTAGAAGGATTGTGTTTTTTTCAACTAAACTTGACAACTGACTTGAGATAGCAACATCAGTGGGTTTAACCGAGCAATGCTCTAACAATCTCCCCCTTTGTCAATTTTAGTAACAAAACCAATCTTACATATGGATTCAAAAAGTAAAATCTTTAGCCCTAACCATAATGTACTTGATCTTCTTGTAATCTTCAACGTCATCAAATATGAGTGTTCCTGCAAGTGAAGATTCAAGGTATAGATAACAAACTCAAAGTCACCACACATCTTGGTTCTAGAAGGACATAGTCCAACAAGAGTTGTTATGCAATTGAGTTGTATACAAAACTTGTAAGCATATTGCATCGATGCTTAAAGATACTACACAATATGATATGTTTTCCCCCTTACTCAATACACTAACTTTTTCTTTGACATGACAAGCACATCGATTTTACTCCCCCTATGACAATGTCGTAGACATTTGTCTAAGTAGTTAGAAGATTTTACTCCCCTTACTACAAGATTTCTTCCCCTTTTTTGTCACAAAAATAGACAAAAGAAAAAGAAAAATAGGAATCATCATAAAATATCATCAATCAATGTAGACAAAGGTAAACATACCTGAAACGAGAGATAAAAAGATGCAATTCTCTCGCAATTTCCACAACCTCACACCCCAAAAAGATATTACCATGAAGCACAAGTTCAAAAAGAACTCTCCCCCATTATGTGTCATTCCCTAAAGAACAACGTGACGACCTTCCCAAGCAAGGATTTTAAATAAATTATTGGGTTAAAGCACAATTTTACAAGTAAAATTGCAATTATGTTTTTCTTCCCTAGCCAGTTACGGTCAAATAGGAATTCAAGGTTTAATCTTCCAAATTCTCAGAGAGTTTTGGTTAACTATCGCCTTTAGAGAAAACATAAGGTTACCCCTTCCTAGTGGCTGTAAGACTAAGAATCAAAGTACAACATTTTATCCAGCGGAATCCAACATTGTATCCTACGAGGTTCCTCCGTATCAAAATCGTCTCCCCTTATCCATAAGAGTCAGAAGCATGGATTTTGATAGTTCTTCGTGAATAGCTTTACCCGAACGGATGGTATGGCTAAAAAAGCAAGTTCACGATTTATGCAATACATTCATAAAAATAACCAATAAAGATCAAGTATTGCAATCATCAATAGTACGAACTGTAGCAATCTCATGGAGATATTAGGTAAGAATCAAAGATATCCTTGAAACAACTAAGGAAATTGTACAAACTCTTTAATGAAATTGTGCACAAGACTCGGTTTTAAACTTAACCCGATTCCACTTTCGTTGACTAATTTTGTTTACTTCTAACCTGTAAATTTAAGAACTTTAACACAAATCGAGTTAGAGAAATAAGAATGATATTCATAGATCATTAGTCGGTATGGGTTTGTCGTGCGAATAACTTGTCAATGATTTCAGTATCTCATGCCCTTATCCTTTAATCAATCATTGCCATAAAGGTGAGGGACTCGCAAGATATCAATATGAGAATTATCTCATAAATATTTTACCCGATTATTGGAACCTAAGTTTAAATATCAAATTTATGATTAGATTTTTTTTATCTAAGAGCATAGCCTTCTTAGCTTGAACAAGTAGGGATTCCCATGGATCCTGTTCTCGACTCTTGCCTTAGGAGCCAGAGGCAGGGAGAAACCTACAAGTAGCACAAGAAGTGTTGATACCCACATCGATTCATTACATTTTAGACCCATACTTGTGATGTGGTAGCACCTTGAATATGACATTGCATAAATCTTTAATATATAATAATACGGTGCTGAAAAGACAATCATGACAACCACTTTCGGAGTTTACAGTCATGAACCATCATGACAAAGGTCACATAACCTTTTGAGCGTGGACTCATCTCTTTGGAGATCATTGCTCAACAAATATTAGAGATGAAGATTATTGTCTTTTCTTTAAAAAGATTGGGCTTTTGAACCACAAGTAAACAATTGATCAATGTGATACTAGGATTCCCATCAAATCACTTGGTGAAAAATAACATGCCATATGCAAATGTGATTTGATGATAGTAGATCAAAGTTCAAAGCAAAAAATAACGAAATCATCAAACTTAGTTAGGTTTAAGACATACCTATTTGAGTCTTCTCCAATCATAAGATCATTCAGAGTTTATCCAAACGATGTGCCCTATTTCTCGTGATTTTCCTCACCATATTCAACTAGGGCATTCATGGTGAGGTTGCACAACACAATCAAGTTGTGTTGGAGTGAACAGAATTTTGTTCACTACAGGCGACATGAACAAAATTTGTCTCCGATTGTTTCCCCTTGTTTCTGTTTATTACCTTTGATCCTTTATAGAATGTCTTGAGATCCAATCGAAGTATTTCCATAAGCCCAAGGATCTTTTCGTATATTGGTGTAACGTCTGGGAGATCCTTCCTTTTGACACTATGCTTTGGAATCCACAATTGAGTAGGTTTACGAGCAGTAATATACTTTTTCCCATTATCCTCACCAAGATTCTTGGAAGAGAATTGAATTGACTATTCTTTGCAAGTTATTCGTTCTCCAATTGGGAACATCAGACCTTGTCTTCGTTCTTACAAAGTTATGTCCCTTTCGATAATTATGACGATTACGAGAGAACTTTGAAGAACGTTTATAGGCATCACTTGGTTTGTCATAATTCTGATTTTTATGCCTAAAGGTTGGACGTTCACAACCTATATTACTACGAAGAGCAGCCTTGTTGTTTGGTCTGACATTATTTTCCAAAAAAACATAATTGGCTTTTTCATCCCTTTTACGGAATCTGCAACTTCTTTCCAAGTGACCTTTATTTCCACAGTAAAAGCAATGTTTAGTAACATAAGAAGTGAGATTTTTATTGTTACCTGGATGTGTGTATGCCTTCATGGGAACTTGGTAGACATCCTTTGCTTGAATAGCGGATTTTCCACTTTTGACATCAGTGGTAGTCTCTAGAGAAGAATATTTAGCTTTAACAAATTTTACCTCCTTGCTAATACTTGGAGCTTCTATTCCTTTATAGCCCAATCCTCGTGTATCACGATGATGTTTTCTTGCTCCTAGCATCGAGGTTAGTTTTTTTGAGCTATCGTTGAGTTTGGCCAAGCTCAAATTTTCTTCTCTGAGTTTTGTGTTTTCCTCTTTCAAGTTGAGCATTCTTTGTGAGCATCGGCAAGGTTGCAGACCCTTTCCTTGCAGAGTTCTAGAAAACCGATTTGTTCTGCTATTAGTTGTTTCTCACGAGTTGTTAAGTCGTTAACAGAGTTTTCAAGAGAAAGAATGATATCCTTTGATTCAAAGTAATCTTGAAAGAGATTATTGAATTCAGTATGCTTTGCTTCAAGCTTTTCTGAAAGTGTACGCCCTCTATCGAGGGAATCCCTGAGTTCATCTGTACACAAAAGATAATCTTTGCCCACGTTTCTCAATTCAGAGCGACGTTTCTCAACAAGAATTGAGAGGTCTCCTTGCTGCTCTGAGTGGTAAGCAAGTGCTCGTTTGTCTGAATTAGATGTAGGATTAGATCCAACAGTGGGAGCATGTTTGGAAATTCCCAAGCACTTGGCATACTTAAAACCTGGTGAAGCCATAGTTCACGAAAGCTTCAAACACATACAGTTACATCTTCTAAGGTGTTTGCCTGCTCTGATACCAACTGAAAAAGAAGGGATACCGAGATATACCACCAACTTTTAGTTTTCGTGAAACTAGTTGATTTAGGTTGTTGAACGATCTCACAAATCAATATTCAAACAACAACTCGAGTATAGTTCAGAGAACCGAACCCCAACAAGAACAAGTTCTTGCAGATCTCAATAGAGATGGATTCACTCAAGGGTATGAATCAACGAACTAGCAATTTCTTCAATTATATAAATCAGAGATAATATAATGCGGAAGGGAAAAGTAATGCAAGACACCAGAATTTTGTTAACGAGGAAACTGCAAACCAGCAGAAAA
>JAJJMA010128020.1:0-18205 GCA_023529015.1 Papaver nudicaule | reverse complement strand
TAGCTTCCATTTTATCCCCAGGATTTCTCTTATTCCTTCCGGTGTTGGTAATCGTAATATTTGATGTAATGTTGATGCTACTCCCATTAACCCGTGAAACCATGGTCATCCCAAAATGGCGTTGTATGGTGACTGGATATCTAAGACACAAAAGGTAATTTCAAGTTCTAATGTGCCTATGTATATAATTAGGGTTACTTCTCCTTTTGGTTTCGATGGTTTGCCGTTGAATCCATAGATGGTGTAGTCCGAAGGAGCCGTGGCTGTTGTCTTGTCGAAGGTCTGTTTATACGCTTTTCCAAAGAGGACATCCACAAAGCTTCCTGGGTCGATTAATATCCTTGGTACTGGGATTTTACCAACGTTTAGCGTTATTACCAAAGGTTCGTTACTTGATCCATCATTCGGAATATCCTCTGAGGAGAAGAATATTGGTTCTAACTGCCATTGCTCTAGTGGTTTTTTATCTGCGATGATCGTGATTTCATTTCCTTCGTGATCCCTTTTAATTTGTGTACTCTTCCTGTTATGTTGCTGCGTGAGATTTCGTTTTTCCCCGAGTGTATCATCGAGTTGCAACTTGCGTGGTACTGCTTCGATGCCATTTTCTGAGAGTGACCTGCAAAAAGTAAAATACAGGTGAGGTCCATGGCAACTACCTCGGTATACTATGGGTATGACATATTTGCAAGTGGTTATAACCATTTCGGACAAGCGAAATTTTAGGGCGTTCACATGTTTTGTACGATCCAATAGCATTCAAGGGAATATCTGACGAAATGACTTTGGTGTCGGCTATATTGAATATTCTCTGGGAACCCTAGAAAATCTCGGGTCTATTGCCAAAATGTAATTTCTTACTATATTGCAATAACTAACTTTCCAAAAAATGGCTATATTCATGCGATAAGACTCCTGATTTATCTAGGATAGCTTTTTGAGGAAAACCCTAAAATGACCTTAAAAAGCTTTTAGATCAAATTATGTGCAAAAACCTCGAGGGTGCTTAATGGTACTTTACTAATTTCTGATTAAGAGCAATATTCCAACAAAGGATTTTGATAATGAAAACTAATTTGTTTTTTGAGAAGTATGAAGGTTAAAACCATCAAAACATTCCTGAATCTTGGTAGATATTTGTTTTCCAAAGCTTGAATTCCTTGGAAAGTGATGATGTGCTCTTTCCACTTTGGTTGTCTAAAGCTGAAGATCTTTAGAAACTTAAGGTTGTGAGATATTTTTAACTTAAAATGTAAAATAAAAAAGATTGAGCAATAAAACTTAAAACCCTAAAGAAAAAAAAATCCAGAAAAATCTTTGATAACCTACAAAGACAGGCAGACCTAAGTCTTTTTTAATCAGTCCATGTTTCTGGCGCTAAACTGTGTTGATATAAAATCTGCTTAGAGATTCTATACTTAACAACCATTGATTAATTATGAGTTAAGTATCACTAACATGGATTCGACTACATATAAACAGTACGAGGCTAAATTAAACAAGCATTCAACACAATATAATTAGATAAGAACAAGACCTTGATTTGTTGTTAATGGAGTTTAAACCTTTGAGTGTTTATACTAAATGGATATGAGCTTATGAACCAGATTAGATTAGTGCCTTATAGCTACTAAATATCTCTCAGAAATCCCGAAGGCTTATCCAAAAAATCCAACTCTTATAAATGATTTCGAGCTCGCTATATATAGTGCGAGATACAAAGTGGGATATAGTTAATAAGACAAAATACACAATCGTGGGTGTCAGACTTTGTCGAGTAAGTCAGTTTACATATCAAAGTTGCACCGAAGTTTGGGGAAATAATTCCTTCTTCGATGAGTCCTGCCTCGTGCACAACTGAGTATTTGATGGCATTTGGATCTTCGACGTGAGGCTTCTCTTCGATGGTTCCACATGTCGAAGTATGCCCTGAGTCACGGGTCTTCTTTGTTTTGACAATTATTAAAGGCTCAACCGTCTGTCCTGCTTCGCAAGCTCCTTCGTAGATTCCAGGTCGTCATTTAACACGTGTATGGTCTCGATCACATGATTAGGACAACTCACTATCGTACGGTGGGTCTTTGATTTTTTCCCTACTTCGCACACTAGCCGAGCTATCCTGCTTCCCTTCCAGGATGTCGACACGTAAATCGATGGATTTATGCCCCCACAACCCTCCTTAATGCTCAAACTACCAATCGCAACGATAGTCATGCCATGAACTCAATGATAGACTCAACTATCTTTACAACTTGGAAGAGCTGTATTGGAAAGACAAGTCTATAGAGGTTTGGCTGACTAAGGGTGACATAAATACCCATTATTTTCATAAAATCACTCTCTTTAAAAGAAAAATAAATGCAATTAGTTGGATTAGGAATGCTTCTGGTGCCATTCTAACTAATAGAAAGGACATTAGTACTTCCTTTGAAGAGTATTTCAATACCCTCTATGCCTCTAGCCCTCAAAATTTCCAAGAGAGGAAATTCTGGAGGATTTTCCTATTAAATTCACCTCTGAAGATAATAATATTCTTAATATCCTATCTCCAGAAGAAATCAAAGCAGCTGTTTTTCAGATGGGGGGTAAAAAGGCTCCAGGGCCAGATGGGTTTACTGCCCTTTTTTATCAAAAACATTGGTACCTGCATTAGAACTGGGAATATAGCCTCATATCTTAATCACACTAATATTGCTCTCATTCCAAAAGTCCATGATGTTTCTACTGTGTCTCAGTTTAGACCCATAGGACTTTGTAACTTTGCTTATAAAATTCATGTCCAAAACTCTAGCCAATAGATTAAAACCCCTCATGGACAAACTCATATTTCCTAATCAGAGTGCTTTTGTCCCCAAAAAAAGTATTTCTGATAACATTCTCATGGCTAATGAATTGATTTACTGTGTTAATCATTTCCATAGTAAAAATGGGCTTGCTGCTATAAAGCTTGATATGTCCAAGCTTATGATAAACTTGAATGGTTTTTTCTTGAAAACGTTTTTCTTAAGCTAGGATTGTGTGATCATTGGATTAAACTGATTTTACAATGTTTGTCTAATGCGTCTTATTCTATTTTGTTGAATGGTGTCCCTTCTGGTCTTATCAAATCTAATGAAGGTTTAAGGCAGGGGGATACCCTGTCTCCCTACCTATATATTCTATGCTCTGAAGCTATTTCAGCCTATATTGATAAGCTCTCTAGAGGTGGCAGCATCTCTGGTATTAAGATTCATAAGAATGCTCCTCCTTTCACACATCTTCTGTTTGCTGATGATAACTTACTTTTTTTTTCTAAAGCCTCTGTTGAGGAATTTACTCACACGAAAAATTACTTGGCCAAGTATTATGATGCTTCTGTCCAGGAGATAAATTTTGATAAGTCTGGCGTCCTTTTTAGTTCTGAAATGGAACCCCATGTGGCTAATCAATTGGCTTACATTTCGGGTATCCATAATAGAGGTTTAGGTGAAAAATATTTAGGCACTCCCATAGAGTTTAAGAGGACTAAAATCCAAACCATATGGGTATCATGAAGTCTACTTATGCTAGGATTGATTCTTGGTCCAATAAATTGCACAAGCTGCTAGAACTTCTCTTGTGAAACATGTAGGTCAAGCCATTCCCCTTTATCAAACGTCAGCTTTCCTTATCCCTGAGGATCTTTGCAGCCAGATCATAAGGATAAAAAAAACTTCATTTCTTAGGTTAAGAGAAACTTTGTTCTCCAAAGTCTGAAGGAGGCCTGGGTTTCAGGAAAGCTGAGCTTAACAACTTAGCAATACTTGTTAGGAATGCTTGGAAGCTAGTTGAGAACCCTGATTCTCTCCTTAGCTCTATGCTTAAAGCTAAGTATTTCCTTCATACAGATTTCTTAAATGCTACTTGTCCTAAAACTTGCTCTTGGACTTGGAGATGCTTGTGTAATATAAAGGATCTCATGAAACCTTGGATTGTTGGAGATGGTAAATTCATTAATCCTTGGTGTGATAAATGGATCCCTGATATACGTGCTGCTACACCTAATCCCTTAGTACTGCCTTCAACCTCTCTCAGAGTTGATTACTTTATTGATAACCACACTAGAAGTTGGAATATGCCTAGGTTAGAAACTCACTTTGGTAATTCTTATATACAGAAGATTGTCACCATTCCCTTAAGCCAGATGATCACTCCTGATAGGAGGGCTTGGGAACTTTCAAAGATGGGCATATTTAACACTAAATCTGCATATTTGGGCCTCAGACAAAGCTCTGATAGTGTCCTTTGGAAGTCTATTTGGAAAATTAAAGTTGCTTATAGAATTCAGCTGTTACTCTGGAGAGCAGCTCGTAATGCCTTGGATGTTTGTACCATGGTTAATTCTAGTATTACTATTGTTAGGGCATTGCTCGGTCAAACCCACTAGCGTTGGTATGTCAAGCTAGTGGTCAGGTTAAGTGTCAAAACACAATTCTTGATTTAGCCTACTAGAGTTTAGATTTCGGAATTGGGATTTAGACAAAGTAGTAGAGACCTTGAAGACGAAGACAGAGATTACCAAAAAGACATCATATATTCTTCATCGACAAAAGGTTAGTAGGAGTTGTGACATTATATGGAATTCCTTCTATTCTACTTATTCTATCTTTCGAAATAGTCGGCTACTTTAGTAGAGATACTAATAGCGATTGAGATTGTACTCTTGTCTACATAACCATGTGTTATATTGGTATATGTTTCCACTATACTAAGTTACAAGAAACATGAGATAGATTTAATACACTTTCTATTACAATGATTTGCTTGCAAGTCACATGTAGGAAAATGGATAAATCTGAGGAGTACTCTAAAAGCAGATTCCATGGATTATAGTTGAGGACGTATCATACGTCTAAGTACAGGAAAACTGGCCAAGCCCAGGTACTTCCAGCGGATCCAGTTAAAAACCCTAATTTGGAACTCAGGCGGTTCACGAACCGGTTCGTGTTCAATGGCACCGATTTTTCCTCGCGTGTCTCAAAAAATCGATTGCTACACATACATGTACATGTACAATAGATTCAATGTATTTGGCCGTGATTCCAAATTCCAGGCGGTTCGTGAACCGTCTGGTGAATATTCTTCTGGATTATTCACGCGGTATTTTAACAGATAACTCCTTATCTCTTAGTTGGACTTAAACTTTATCAGAATATCTTATGTGGTCCATTTGACGAATCTCAATGAGTCAATAAGATAAAGGTGTTCTCATTTCCATTCGATCTCTATCTTGAAGTGGTTAAAAGCTGACAACCACTTGGCAGATAAATGATAAAAGATTTTCAAATGAGATTAACCTAGGGTTTCTTTGTGTACAAGCTAAGTAACCTGTTCGTTTACACGGGAACTTGCTAAAATTGTGGCACAAGTTATCAGTTGCTTTATCTCAAAACAACCTATCTTATTGAGAGCTATAAATAGAGGATTAAAGAACGAAAACCACAAGCATCAAGCACACGTGAAATTTTTCTGTGAAATTGAGTGTAAACTCTTTGCACTTCGGTGTAAGCTTGTTGTGGTATGATGCACGTCGTTTTACACAACAAATTATCGAGATATTTCCCACTAACTAACTGGTAATATAGTGGTAGTAAAGTTCGTTCCCACAGAGAGTTGTGTAATTGATAAGTTATTTAGATCAGCAAAATAATGACAATAGTAAATACGAAGGGGGGGATTGTTTGATTTGAAAGTAAATAAAAAGAATAAGAATATGAGAAGAAGATGATTAAAGAATCCTTCGCCGTTTCCAAGCGTTGAATCAGTTTGTATACCTGTTTATCTTTCATCAGAATCATATGTCACCAACCGTAGAATAGCAGGTGCTCTTAGCTATCCCCAAAACTCCTTATATCACCGAATAACAAGTACTCTCTGTCACCTGAATCTATTCATCTGAGCCGCCATGAAGTACTCTCTCAAGGTGTAACTCAATTGAATGCTTTAAGGTCTTTGAACTTAGGTTGATCCCAACAGTTGGACTCAGTACTCTCGGTCTACTTGCTGGTGTTGTCTTTACACGCAATTGCTCCTCAGAATCCCTCTGCAAGGTCTAATCCCTCTGCAAGGTCTCGCGTTCTCCACTTATGTAAGAATTAGAATACAATTACGGATACTCAAATTCTTACTAGCATTAGAATGATCAATAGATTAACTTAGTATGCATCCAAAGCAATCGAGAAATCAATCATAAATCTTGTATATAGTAAAGACAATCGACAATGATCAACTATAATGACTCCAAATAAACTTGTATTACAAACAAAGCTCTACGCTTAGAACATCGAGTTCATACTTAATCAAGAATGAGTTTTGTTACTCATAATTACAAAGGAGAAGAAGAAAAGATGAATGGTTTCCCCTTAAAGGGGTAAACCCTAGAAAACTGCCTCTCAGGACTTTTATCAAACAGATGATGTGCAGAAAACTGAGGTTGGGAAGGTCTCTTGTGCTTGTATTTTGAGCCTCTATTTATATGAATTCTTCCCTGCAATTTCAAATATGATAATCAACAAGCATTCATAGACGTGTAGAAAGAAGAAACTCGCGTCAATCCTTCACCATTCATCCTAGAAAATGACGGCAAGGAGGCTACTTGGTGCTGTTTTAGATAACTTGAAACTCCATAAATCTTGCACAAAATCTCCATAATTCTCTAAATTCTCTAAATTCTTGCTCAAGTCTTTCAATTCGATGATAACCCAAGTTCCTAACCACCATGATTTCTTAATCCAGCTCAATCACGTCTAAATCCATCCCCTATCCATGGCAACAATCCTTATCTTCTTTTTCCCTATTTTCATTCATTGGAACTCTTCTTTAAGCCTATCCAATTCGAGTTAAAATCTATCTCAAACACAACCCAAATCTTCTCTTTCTTAACCCCTTCCTGTGCCACGAGTTACCTTGAAGCTTGACAAATAACCTGGTTCAGTTGTCACGACAGGAAGGAGATGAACTGGTCGCTGTTTATTTTTGAATTTGAATTCCAGCTTCTATGTCTGTATAAATACCAGCTCTGTTGAATATAATCACACATCAGCGTGTGCTGCAGTGGTCCGCCACTTACTAACAGAGCAGGAGGTCGAGTGTTCGCCCGAAGTGTTTCCTTCAACTGGTTGCCCCGTATCAATCCGAGTGCCCCCTAGCTTTTCAAAAGACTCCAACATACTGTTTTGCTCATAACTTCTTTGTCCAACCTCGGATTAACTTCATTCTTTCGCTGTTGGCTTCGTATTTCAGTTATCTTCTAGATAGTGCCAACGAAATCTGTATTGGGGTGAGTAGAACTCGGTCTTTGATTTTCTTCTCTTGTTGCTCTTCGTTTCCTTGCTCTTTTTAGCACTTTTATTCTAGATGCCAAAGTAGCTACAAAACGCAAACAAAGCGTAAAATGCAACTAATACAACACAAATAACAAAGAAAGCATAATCAATTAATACTTTTAGAGAGGTGTTTTGGACACCTATCATGGTAGTCATCCTCTATTAAGTAGCAGTTCCTATGTGGGATTTACCTAACGACTATTGAAAAAGAGGGGATACCGAGATATACCACCAACTTTTAGTTTTCGTGAACCTAGTTGATTTAGGTTGTTTGAACGATCTCACAAATCAATATTCAAACAACAACCTGAGTATAGTTTAGAGAACCGAACCCTAACAAGAACACGTTCTTGTAGATCTCAATAGAGATGGATTCACTACAGGTTATGAATCAACAAACTTGCAATTACTGCAATTATATAAATCAGAGGTAACATAATGCGGAAGGGAAAAGTAATGCAAGACACCAGAAATTTTGTTAACGAGGAAACTGCAAACCAGCAGAAAAACCCCGGGACCTCGTCCAGATGTGAACACCCTCAGTATTAAGCGAATACAGACGCTAGCCTACTCTCAGACTTCGGACTGGAATGTATCGAGACTGAATTAACCTTACAAGAAAATCCAGCTACCAATGTGTTCCTACGTCTCTTGTCTCCCCACTAGTACAAAAATGGGTTTAGGTGACAGTTTAAAACTGTCACCAAAATAAATATATGACAGTTTTGAAAAATCTTACGGCCTGTCACATAAGCCCCTGTCACGAAAGATCTTATAAAAACTGTCACCGAATCATGCCTATAAGGTAACAGTTTCTTCATAAACATGTCATTGTTAAAAACTTTCAATGACATTTTTTAAATGAAACAGTCGTAGGAAATTAACTGTGTGTTATACGGTGACAGTATTTTTCACAAAACTGTCATTGTCCACTCGTTATGCAACATTTTTCTATACAAAACTGTCACCAAAAGCTTCAAACCTGACATGATATTGTGATACGCTCATAATGCCTTGCAGAGATGATCAACATAAATAACAGTAATTATTGAACGAACTTTCAATTGAATCAAACTCACTTCTCAATTGAAATCAAACTCTTCATTATTTGACAAAAAGTATTCAAAGAATTTTGAAAACAAATCCGAATAAGTTAAACACAGGTTGAAATATAATTCAATACACTTCACATAAAAGTACTAGTACTGACTTAAAGAAAATTAATAAAGATATTGTAAATCATGTCCATTTTTCGTCGAGTTGATCAAGCTGACCTTCTCCTTGAGATTTTTTGATCTTTTACTGAGTCTTTCAAGATCTTTCTCTTCAGCAGATTTACCAGAGTTTAGCTCATCTAACTTATTTAGCTCTTCCAAATTCGGCGGCGACGCGGCCTGTAGTGAATCAAGTTGTTTCTCTACATATACTTGTTGTTCATTTAAATTGTCACCTGCTCGAAACACACACTAGTTATTTCACTAAACCAGATAAGACTGGATGTTAAGAAAGTAAACAAAATATTGATTTCATAAGAGAAAATGGCATCTATTGCACACGATGTGCAGTCATTAGGTACTCTCGACCTGTCTCCCTGATCACGGCTTGACATAAGGAGGCTGGTGCCTTTTTAGATCATTCACAAACCTTATTAGAGCTAGAAGAAATATGAACTCAGACAGGGCAGAAATTACCAGTATCACGAACGTTGCAATACCACAATATTTGTATGTTGCAACACTCACATTCCTTAGTAGTTCAATACATGCTTGTGCTGGTTCATATGTTTCCACCATAAAATTTTCGGGCCCAGCACAAGCTGTTGAATATAGCAACTTCATATTCTGTTGCGAAACCCACAAATATCTAATGGAAGCAACTAACAGAAGCAAAAGACAATGCCATAAACTGAAAAAGAAATTTAAGACATCCCCAATTTTTTTAATGCAAAACAGATCGAATCACACTGACTTTTCGGCTTGCTGTTTTTCAAAAAAAACTAATCATGCTCTTTTACACAATCCTGAGCCAGAGGACAAACACTCAGTCTCAGGAGGATGTTCAATGGCATAATATAGATAATTAAATAAACATTTAAGAAAAAAAGTAATCTAAAATATGTTCTAGTTTGCGAGCTTCCACTAATTCACGTTTTAGTTTAGTCAAATCAGGTTGAATATTCTCAATACCTGCACACAGTGAAGCTTCTCATGAAGTGTTCCATTGAAGGTAGATGAGGCAAATTGGCGATGCTCTATACTTGGTGATTTTCAAACCACCTGACAAACATGTTTTGAAAATGACCAAACACAATAAAACAAAATTATATTCCCCTATGGGTAAGATAGCCTTTTATGTACCATAAAAATCATAGAAAACTGTGAGGAAAAAAAAAAGTAGTGACTCACATGAGCTATAGATAGTACATCAGTCTGGCCAGGAGACCCGTGCGAGACATCCATACCAAGAATAATGGTGGGAGCCTTGCCGACGATGTTAGTTGGACAAAAATGGCCAGAAATAAATTTGTACCTGTACCACCAAGCTAAGGAGATGAATAGGCATTCAGGGCTATTTGGGCTACAATTTAAATTGCTTCTGCCTCTTACTTCATTTAGATGAATAAGAAGAGACACATGAAGATGAATAGTCATTCAGGGCTAAGGATCCAACCGTACAGGAGAAAGAGTTGTGGACACTAGTGGGTCCTGGAAGTCCTGGAACTTTATGAGTGAATTGCTTGAACTGCTCCTTGGACATGAAGACTCCAGCACTTTAACCAGTGACTGTAAGAACAAGTAGTAATTCAGTACATAAAACAATTAAATTTTTATCTTAAAAGGAACTTAAATAGTGCTTGCAGACTTCTAAATTTGCCCTCAAATGCATAAAATTCAGGCTTTCTTTGCATTCGAAAAACATGCACTAATTCAACAACACATATTCACCCATCAGCACCATATTCTATATATCATTGACGATTATGCTCAACTGGATTTACGGGATTCCATCGTCCGTCTTCAAGACCTCCAACATCCGGGAACACAAAATGAAAAATCATCATTATACATGCTACACATTTAAATTTGCAAATCGATACAATGAAACCAAATATTGCTATTCACTGCATGAAAATTAAAAAGCCAATAGATTATGATAATATTTTATACCTGAAATGAGGGTGATTTAACCCAAAAGAAGATAGTCATTTGACAAATCAGATTACTAATACTATGCAATACAAAACCCAAGATTACACTCAAAGGTAAACCGAACCTAGATATATTTCAGAGGTCTATTACTGGTCGATCTTCTTTAATTGTTTTGTATTGCAGATGAAAGATATCTAACAAACAGGTATATGAAAAACACACCAATTGACTGGATACCCGGTGTAAAAGTTATCAGATTCAGAGATTTACCAAAATTTGTTCCAACAACCAATCCCAACAAAGCTATGGTGGACTTTACGATGCCAGAAAGCAAAAGAAACCTTGATTTTAAAAACTTTTGATCCTTTGGAGATAAAAGTTGTAGATGCAGTCAAGTCTGAGTTCCACTTCCTCTTCATTCACTCCTAAATCAAATTCCTTTTAATTAGATTCTGCAACCGAAGAGATGATGGACTCCCTCTTCATTCACTCCTGAATCAAATTCCTTTCAATTAGATTCTTTAACCGAAGAGATGATGCAAGAAATAAGAAGACAAAATCTAGAACCCAAACATATATATAAAGAAAAAAATCCAGAGTTGTGGCTAAAAGATGTCTCTGATCAATGGAGACTTGTTATAGGAAACCATGAAAGAACTGAAGTTAATTGGGTAAAACACATACTCTCCCTTCCTGAAATCAATCTAAATTAAGCAAAGAAGACCTACTAAAACTAGAATCACACTCACACATTTTATCAAGCAAATTATGATCAGATATCTTAACCCAAATATAATCTTGTCATTACCATTCAAGACATTATCATCAATTAAATACAATGCACACCAAAACTTAAAGAGAACTACATTTCAGTAAACTTAGACTCAAATATCAGATACAAATTGAAAGTTCAATATAAAACCTAGTAACCAAATTTTAGGTTGAACTTCATACCTTGGTTTTGAAGAGTAGAATCCTCCAGGCTCCAGTAATTCTCTTAATTCCGATGGTAAAATCGATAAATAACACCAGCAGGTACGCCACCAGCCCTAATCATAAACAAGGGATTTCACTAAAAAAACCAAAAACTTAAACCTTGCAACAAATCACATACTTTATAGTCTTCGCGATCAAATCAAGAATCCAATCAAGTAGCTCAGGACCATAACTTTTGCCTAAGAAAAGAAATCGAGAGATTCATGCATGTGGCTTTCTAATTGAAATGAAAAAGAGAGCTTTAAAGCTCGATTTCCGTACATAAAAATAAATAGAAAATTTTCTGAGCAAACCGATAGTGAATAATCGAGAGATTCAAATTGAAACCCTAGATTCGAATAAAAGATGAGAATCCAAATTAAGAGAAAAAACGCATGAGAGAGATATGAGATCTGCTTGTACGAAGCGATTCGTTTTTTTTTTTCCTTCCAATTTAACAGAAAGAAATAGAGAGATGGGTGATGGTCTTGCCATGAGAAATCGTGTTTTTAAGCTTTTCAGTGTTTCAAGAAAATAAATGAGATCGAGGCGAAGAAGTCGATAATAGAGAGAGACCCACTAACAAAACAAAACCGACCACCACAATGACTAAGGACTGAAAGTCAAAACTAACAACATCGTGCGTTTAAAATTGCACTATGGCAATAGTGGAAGTGACGGTAATTAAAAGAACTGTTATTTATTTGTTTATGATTATATGACAGTTTTATATGGAAACGGTCAGATTAGCTTTAAGAATGGTATCAAAACTGTCATTGTATTATCAATTAGTAACAGTTAGAAAAACTGTCAGTACTGTTCACCCCTAATGGTGTCAGTTTTCATCGGAAACTGTTATATATATCTCATAGCTTTCTCTTTTGTGACAGTTCACAAGTGAACTGTCATTGTTATAAAATGTGAACTGTCACTAAAGCCCATTTTTCTACTAGTGCCCGCAGAAACCTACGTACTTAATTCCTCTAGCTGACGTCCTTTACAGGCCTAGGAGTTGCTCCACTTCCCTTCGTGAAGACTAGCGCTACCCTGCCTCTAACAGGATGCCTAAAAGTACTCTGCTAAGAGCAAGAATACGATTTTGATTTCCTTTAGACTTAAAGTCAAGGTTAACGGAAATCGGTTTTATTGGATAGGGCTTATTGATCTAGCGTAAACAGTTTTACCTCCTAACGCTAGACGAACTTAGTATTAAACCTAGTTCGTGAATATGCGTTATGGAACTTTTGGGGTTTACGTTTCAAGGTCTATGATAGGTGTGCAAAACACCTATTCAAGAGTACCTAAATCCTACACTTTAGTCGACTTAAGCCTCATACATTGTTTATTTTAATCATTTTCTATTTTGCAGGTACTTTGAAGTTTAATAATAAAAATGAAGCAATTTACAACTCAATTCATCAATTGGCAACTCTCGGAGTCCATGGTTTCGAACACAAGAAAGAATGATGCTGAAAAAGTCGTAAAGAGTGGCAAAGAAGAAGGAAAAGGACGAGAAGGGACCTATGGTGAAAACTATCTCAAAAGAAGGACCGGATCATAAAGAAATAAGAAATAAGGACCTAGGAATAATTTGAAGAATAGTGCGCATGTGCCTGTCGCACATGGCTGCGAGAGAAGAAGGGTTAACTGATTTTAGGGCACACAGGAAGGAAAAGGGCCCGACTGGTAATTCCCAACCTCAGCTTAGAGTTAAGGGGCACCCTAAAAATAGGCCCAATACCTGAAAAACAGGCCCGATTTCTAAAAGCAGGCCCAGTTTCTTTTATCGGTCCAAAAATCAGTTTCAGTTGGTTTCCGTCAGTATAAAAGGGTGTTCACGTACAGAATTCAGAGGGGACGTCAGGAGGAAAGTTTTGGACGCACAGACGCCGGGTTCTGACGGGGAAAAGCTAGGGTTCTACTCAAGGATTTTTGGCGCGATTCTCGAGGCGCCGCAAACAAGGGTTTTTATGCTTTTAATTATTTTCTTTGGATTTTATTAAAGCTATGAGTAGCTAAAAAACCTTATATTGGTTAGGGATGTAGTCGGATATCATAGACATGCGTTTTGATTAATTTTGGAGTTATAAATATTCTTTTCATCACCGTTCTTATTTTACTGTGCGTATGAATGCATGATTGATGTATTGCATTAAGATTGAATATTAATTGATTTAAGTTGCAAACTAAATTAGTTTATGTTCATATCTATAACTAGAATTAGGTTTTGAGATACGAAATCGTCGATGAACCTTTTCACAAGTAGTACAATATAATTTCGATTGCGGTGATAGCTTTTAGGAATTGTATGCAGAATATGACCTTTGTTGAATGAACTGCTCCTGGTAGTTCATTGCATTGATTAGCCTATTTTACAGATATTAATGCTCTTAGAGAGTTGAACTCAATTACTCGATGTGTTGAGTTATTCTCTACGTAGTATTCACACATTCATCGTTATGGTGTGTGATGACATTAGGAAATTTCGGGATATTTTCGCGATGATGTATTCTAGGGCTTTTGATGATGAGAGATTAAATAAAAACTTCAAATATTATTCATATGCATGTTATGTGATTGAAGATGAACCCTTAACCAATATTCACATCTCCTGATTATTTTCTACAATTATTTGCTTTAGTTTTAATTTATTTTTATTGCACAAACATCCCCCCTTGGTTACTTTTAAGTTTTCAAATACAACTGATAACCTATCCCTCTCCGTGGAACGAATCTGTTCTTGCCACTATATTATTTTATTTATTGTGAAGGTTAAGAACTGAATTATATTTGTTGCGAATTCTACACGCATCAGTCTACCGTACGAAGTTTCTATCAAATCTTGGTCGTGATAAGATTCAAATAATTCAATCGACCCAAGATACATGATCGGGAATTTAACTTCCGACCTGTGCTTCACGATCCTCAAGTGAAGTCTTTCAATAGTCGTAGTCCAAAGGACTTCGAGATGACGACCAACCTTTATGCAAGGATACACAGATGTGTAGATGATTGAAGTTGTATCTCGCAGAAGGTCATCTATTTATAATGATCATTAAAGGAGGCTTTGGTTTAAAGTTAAGCAACCTTGACTGAGGCTCAAACAAGTTTCCGAACTTAGAAAAGTCCATAGGCTTGAATTGAGGTCCAACTCAATCTTCTTCTAACCCGTTAATCGAAACCTTAAGGTTGTCAGAAGACTCGCCTTGATCAAGAAGGATGGCTATGGCTCAAACAAGTTTGGCCATGCTACGGAGTCCATACACAAGTATACGAACCCAAATAAAATTGTGGACATGAGTTCCATGGGCCATATTATGAAATCTTGCAAGAAAATAAACACAATACGCAAGAACGTCAACACATGAACGCGTACATGAACGCGTATGATGTTGGCATGTTCTTTCCATGGTTTATATGTATGCGTACATAAATCAATTTATGGAGTTCAGGAACTTCCTGAGTTTCTCATATACGCTTACGTGAACGCGTACATACAAAGTGCTCAAGATCTAATAGAAACGCAGTTCAAGTTATGAACGCGTACATGAACGCGTATGCTGTTCATGCAATCTAAGAGCTAACTCAATATTCCACATTCTACTTGAGCATTGGTCAAAATGACTTAGATGCTTTAGAGAACTAATCTTTATAATCCTTCAGATCACATAAACAACATCATAGACTATTTTCATGATAGAATGGTAAATACGAAACTTGAAAGGAAATCCTTTCTAACCTTTAGTGAGGACGATATGTTTAATCAAGTATGTAAGGTCCGGTCTTCATCTTCAATGGTCTTCGTCTCGAATTCCTAAACCTATCCTAGTCCGAGTTGTAGAGTAGACTTATCAAGGATTGTGATTTGGTCAACTAAACTTGACAACTGAGTTGAGATAGAAACATCAGTGGGTTCAACCGAGCAATGCTCTAACAACTATAAAACCTTCTCTAGAGAGCTGGGAAGCACATGTAGGAGATATTTGCGTTTGTGGTATATATCGGATTAACCTGTAACCTTTGTTGCCTGATCACGTTCTTGTCTATTCTACGGTCCTTCTCTTGTGTAATAATTAAGGCCATTCAAGAACTGATACGTGACTACAAGGTTTACTCGGTTTACTTGTCAGCCCCCGCTTGTAAGTAGATTTCCGTATGACCTAGAGCAATCCAAAGGAAGTCACTTTCGTATGTTAAACTGAAGAGGACAGTTCGAAACATACAGTTGATAATCGAGGTTGCAAAGCCAGGATTATTGACAAAAGCCTTTAACAACGGTTAAAGCAACTCCTAGGCCTAAAAGACGTCATCTAGGGGAATCAAGCGTGTGGCGATCTGTGGGGGATCTAGAGACGTAAGAAGTGCGACAGTAGCCAATTCGCCTGGAGGGCTAAAGTTGGTCTTTGCTACATCCCAGACGGAAGTCTTATAGTAGGCTAACGTTTGTATACAGTTAGTACTGTGCGGTGTTCAAACTGGACGAGGTCTCGAGGTTTTTCTACAGGTTATAGTTTCCTCGTTAAAAAAATCTCTGGTGTCTTGCGTGCTTTACTTTCCGCATTATATCTCTGATTATATAATTAAAGCAAACACAAGAAGTACGTTATTATAACCGTTGAGTTGGCCCCAAATCCTTTCGAGGGATTCACCAAGACTTGTCTTGCGTTAGGGATTGATCACTTGTGATCCTAACTCCGGTTAACATATTTGGATATTGATTTTTGAGATCGTTTATATCTTACCATAAGACTCACAAGTCCAAACGAAAAGTTGTTTGTATTTCCGTACCCATGCTTTTTCAACTATTCATAGTGTTTTGTGTCGTAGATGATGTGGTGATGAAAACATTATGCATGCTCTTGTTATGTGCCCGTTTGCTTCTCAAGTTTGGGTTGGCTCCCCTTTAAAAATTAGAACCTCTAGCTTCAGAAACTCTTCTTTTATGGATTGGCTATATTTCTTCTTAGTTGATAGGAACTCTGCTTTATCTGATGAGTCTAAACCCTTGTTTGCTGCTATCCTTTGGTCACTGTGGACTAGTAAAAACACTCTGTTACATGAAGGAAAGTCTGAGAATATGTTCAATGTGATTTCAAAAGCTAGGTATATGGTCATTATGAAAAAAACTAGTTTTTCCCCTAGTGTTCATGTTAATTTCATTAGTCTGGATAGATGGATTTCCCCATGGTATTGGCTGGTTTAAAGGTAACACTTGTTGATACTAATTTTCCCATATCATACGAACATAAGGTTTTTAGGGTTGATGACGATTAATACAAAATACTAACTTGGATCTTCGCTCAACCTCGTATCCAATGAATGGAACAACGATCTTATGAGTTCATTAGAATCTCTAGGACAAAGGATAATGCTAAAAACGAAATGAACAAGCTGGATCCACAAAGAAGTGTTTCATCTCCTTATAATCAAATCATATCTGTAAAACATGTTCATAACATCAATGAAGTTCTCTCGGATTCTATTTAGATCGATTCAATACAGTCTGGAGTTTGCACTAAGTATTCTGATCTCTTGATTCCAAGAGATTTCTTAGCTATAATTTCTCCCCTTGTAATTTTGTCGACCCCTTCCTCAATGGTGAGGAGGAGTATTTATAGCGAGTGTAGGTAACTTCTCTTTGCTGTCCTTCGCTTCTTCTGTTGTTTGATGGTCTTTTGCTGACAGCTGGTTTCTGCACACCGCCCTTGTCCTCCAATTCTGTGTCGACACCTCTTGGTTGGTGTATATCTTGGTTATACAGATCCCTTGATGTTCTTGATGTCCTAATTCTTATCCATTAATTTGCTTAATACCGCTGTCTGATCCAGCCGTGTATTGACGCGTGCCCCTAGCCTTCTGTATACCTATAAAGTGTTGATGTGACTGCTTGGAACGCGTTTTGAGTCGGTGGTGTCTTCCGACGTTGGCTGTCGTGGTTTCATACTCCGTGGTGATTTCATACTTCGTTTCGCCTTATCCCTTGGGCCCTTTTGCTTCTGGTCGAGGTTTGTAGGACCATCGATTTTTATGTATTAACAGTTTGCTCCTTTTCTTGAGGTTTATTTTAAATAATCCTTCAAGAAAACCTGTCTCCTGGTTTCTTCTACCCTTCTTTTAATTGGGAGTGTATGCCTTCCTCGTATATCAATCCTCGCTCTTATGGGTGTCGTAGTGTTTATGAGTTATGCGTTCGTCGTCTTCTTGTTGTCGTTTGTTCTGGTAAGTGCGTTTTACTCTGCTTTGGCTGGTGAATATGCATGTCTTCTTCGTGTCGATAGGTGTGTCTACCGTCTTTGTACCGGTAGGTGTGTCTACCGTCTTCGTATCTGTAGGCGTGTCTACTGTCTTCGTATCAGTAGGTGTGTCTACTGTCTTCGTATCAGTAGGTGTGTCTACTGTCTTCGTATTAGATAGCGCAACATTGTTGATCATGAGATCTTCTCCTTAGTGTCTACTATTTCAGGCATTTCAACCTTCTTGGGTTAAGCATTATCTTTCAATCATCCTTGGCCAGGGGATGATTTAGGACATTAACCCGGGAAAAAGATTTTCCCGCTAGAGGCGACGTTTGAGTTATCTCTATCATCGGGATTCTTACGTTTCGCCTCATACATATTAATGAGGATCCTAGAGATGACATGTGATCAACAGGTATGCTCCTGTCATGACAATTGTTCTGTTGCGCTTGGGATGCTGGCAATTGTTCTGTTGCGCTTACATCGCTGTTGCTTTTTGAAA
>JAJJMA010127998.1:0-15416 GCA_023529015.1 Papaver nudicaule | reverse complement strand
TGCAAATGTACAGTTAACCTTAGGAACAAAGAGAACGGGAAGAGAAGTGTGGGTTTTGCTTGGTGCCCAGCTTGTTGCGCGGTTACCGACCAATTCCATTGTAAATGAAGACGATTAGTCTTAAACAATTATCTCAATGGCATCAACTTGGAAGCGAATTCCAGAAGAAAAAAAAAATTTAATTTAATAAAAAATATTTTCAGATCCATTAAAAAGATAAAACATAATTACTAAAAGTTTTATTAGGAATTAATGTCACACTTTGATGGGTTGTTACACTAATATATGTAACATCAGTTGTTACAGTTATGAGTGTGACAATCCAGTGTTACAAATTTTTGAATTTGGTGTAGTGGTTGGAATTATAATGTGGGCATCAGAGGGGTGTCAGATCATTCTCCACTGCTGTGTTCAGATATAGTCATCCCAAAAGCACTCAATATTCCTTTCAGATTTCAAAAGATGTGGATTTCTCATCCAGGTTTTATGCAATTGGTTATGGATACTTGGAAAGAGAAAAATTTTGGTAATCCAATATACACTTTTATGCAAAAACTGAAGTTACTTAAAGTGGTACTAAAAAAGTGGAACTGAGAGGTTTCTGGTGACATCAATGTGAAGCTAAAAGAGGCTGAAGAAAAAGTTCTTGAAGATGCAACATTATCCGATGTTGACCCTGCTAATATGATATTACTGGATAATTTAGTAACTGCAAATGGAAGATACAAACATCATTGCTGAGCAACATCACTCTTTTCTAAGTCAAAAAGCAAGAGTAAATTGGTTACAATATGGTGATGCTAATACCAACTTCTTTCACACTAACATCAAAATGAGACAGGCTAAGAATTCAATTGTTGAACAAGAAGATTCAAATGGTGCCATCATTACTTCTCAACAAGGGATTGCAGACATTCTTGTGGATCATTTTAGTAGGAAATTTACAGCTCAACAGGTTGATTTACAGGAAGAACTATTTGATGCCATCCCAAATGTGGTAACTGATGAGGATAATGGAATGCTTGAGAAAACCCCTTCTGAAGATGAAATTAAGTCTGCAGCTTTTGAATTAAATCCAGATGGAGCACCTGGACCTGATGGATTCTCAGGTATTTTTTATAGAGAGAATGTTGGTCCATTATTAAAAATGATTTGGTAAATGCTATACAATTTTGGTGGAATTCTCAAGTCATTCCTAGTGGGATTAATTCAAACTTTTTAACACTCATTCCCAAATGTAGAGGTGTCAAGAAAGCTTAACAGTTCAGACCTATAGGTCTTAGCAACTTCTGCTTCAAGATTATTACCAAGATTATCACTACAAGACTTGGTTCCCTATTACACAAAGTAGTTTCTCCACAACAATGTGCATTTATTAAAGGGAGGTGCATACATGATCAGGTTGTACTAGCTTCAGAATTAGTCAATGAGAGGTCAGTTAAAAGAAGGGGTGGTAATGTAGGTATAAAACTGGATATCTCACAGGCTTATGACACTCTAGAGTGGACTTTCTTAACTAAAGTATTGAATAAATTTGGTTTTTCATTAAAATTTAGAAACTGGATTCATACTCTCCTACATACAACCAAAATTTCCATTATGTTAAATGGTGGACCAGTTGGTTATTTTGGAGTTAGTAGGGGTCTTAAACAAGGTGATCCACTTTCTCCAATTTTATTTGTAATAGCAGAAGATGTACTCAGCAGGAAGTTGAACCAAATGATTCTAAATGGAAAGATTCAACCAATGGTGATTAGAAGAGGGATTCATCCATCACATCTGTTTTTTGCAGATGATATCTTCATCTTCTGTAATGGAGGTACGTAAGAGAAGTTTACAAAATCTCAAACATATTCTTACTGCTTACCAAAATGCTTCAGGCCAGATTATAAATGCTAGCAAGAGCAAATGCTTTGTGGGAGGCACTTCTGAGTCCAAGAAATCTCTTATTTCTAAGATGATGCAGATGGACATCTCCTCTTTCCATGATAGATACCTAGGTATTATGCTGGTGCAAGGTAAAGTAAAATCAGCATATCTGGTCCTTTGTTGAATTAATACAGAAAAGACTAGCATCATGGATTGGAAGACTCCTATCATTTCAAGCAAGAATCACTCTAGTTCAAACAGTTTTATGCAGCATCCCTCTATACAATATGTCCATTTATAAATGGCCAATAAAGGTTATGTCCATTTATAAATGGCCAATAAAGGTTATAAATGCTTGTGAAAAAATTGTGAAGAATTTTCTATGGTCAGGCAATGCAGATGACATAAAAGTTGTTACATTAGCATGGGAAAAAGTGTGTTCTCCAAAGTGTGAGGGTGGGCTTGGTTTAAGAAACTTTGAAGATATCAATAAAGCATTGCTCCTTAAACTCCTTTGGAGGATTGAGAACTCAAAAGAAGAATGGACACAATTTTCTTGGCAAAGTATAAGGATAATAATGATCAATGGATTACATCCTATAAACAGTCATCAATATGGCCTGGAATAAAATGGGTGTTGCAAGATTTTCAAGCCAACACAAGATGGATCATAGGCAATGGAGAAAAGATTTCAGTTTGGAATGATAGTTGGATTTTAGAAGGTCCAATTAATAAAGCCTTTCCTGATGATCCTTATATATTACAACATCCTTATATGAAAGTTGGTGAACTTATTACAGATGGTCAGTGGCACATTCCCTCTGTAATGCTGAAATTATTTTATGTTTCAGAACTACCAAGCATTCATGAAAAAGGAGGGGTACCGAAATACAACCAACTTTTCGTTTTAGCTCGTGAGTCTTATGGTTTAAGTTTGGACGATCTCAAAAATCAATATCCAAACTCTAATAACTGGAGTTGTGATCTTGGGGATCAACTCGTCAAAGTTGGGACTTTGGAGTTAAACTCTACAGTTATTGGATAACGTACTACTTGGTGCTTTAATTATATAATTAGAGATATAATGCGGAAAGTAAAAGCACACAAGACACCAGAGATTTTTTTAACGAGGAAACTGCCTTGCAGAAAAACCTCGGGACCTCGTCCAGATTGAACACCGCCCAGTACAAACTGACTACAAATGCTAGCCTACTATAAGACTTCGGCCTGGGATGTAACAGAGACCAACTCAAGCCCTCCAAGCGAATTGGCTACTGTCGCACTCCTTATGTCTCTAGATCCCCCACAGATCGTCACGCACTTGATTCCCCCAGCTGACGTCCTTTACAGGCCTAGGAGTTGCTTTGACCGATGTCAAAGGCTTGTGTCAGCAATACTGGCTTTGCAACCTAATTGTTGACGTATGGTCTAACTGTCCTCTATCAGTTTACCACACACAAGTTGACTTCCTTCGGATTGTTAAATCTAGGTCATACGGAAATCTACTTCACAAATCAGGGCTGGCAAGCAAACCGAGTAAGCTATGCCCAATTTATCTCTACCTCAGTTATACACGAAGAATCACTTAAGAAACTTGTATAACTGGAGCTAACTAGGTCTTACAACACCGAGTGCAGCCGTGCGTTGCTACCTTTCAACCTTGTGTGTAACGTATCAGTTCTTGAATAGCCGTATAGCAGAAGAGACGGACTATGGAATAGACAAGAACGTGATCAGTTTACCAAGGTTACAGGTTAATCCGATTTCAACCAAATATGGTCTCAATCTCCTACCTGTGCTTCCCAACTCTCAAGAGAAGTCTTTTATAGTCGTAGGGAGTTCCCAGAGGAGCTGCAACCTATAGAGGATGACTATACCACAACAAGCGTTCACTGAAGTGAAAAGAGTTTACGTTACCTTCCCTAAGGACCTTCACGTATGCTTGATCGATGCTTGCGGTATTTGTCCATAGACACCTCTATTTATAGCACTCAATAAGATAAGTTGCTTTGGAATAAAGCAATCAATTACTTGTCCCACAAGTTAAGGAAACCCTAAACTTGATAACAAGGTAATAGAGATTAATCTCAATTGGAATTTTTTTTAAGTTTATCTGCCAAGTGTTTTGTTAGCACAAAATCACTTCAAGATAGAATCCAACAGACCTGAGATAATCTTTATCTTATTGACTCATTGAGGATCGTTAGATGGACCACAAAAGATATTTATGTGATATACAAGTCCACCTAAGAGATAAAGGAGTTTAGAGTTTGACTCAAGTGAAATTCTGAAAGAATATCCACTAAATCCGACACCCGCAAAGTAACCAACATTGGATTTTCGCGTACAGGTTCGCGAAATGTTCAGTCACTTTGAAACTCAGAAGAAATCCGAGTTTCTGGTTTGCGAACCGGTTCGTGAACCGTCCGCCTGTCAGATTTCGTCAACTCTGGATTCCGCTGGAAGTTCTGGGCTTACCAGGACTTAGACGTGTGTACGTCCTCAGCTGTAATCCATGGACTCTTTGCTCAAGAGTACTCCTTTAGATTCATCCATATCCAACTAACGATTTGCAAGCAAACCATTATAATGGACACATGGCACCGAATCTATCTCATTCATTCTTGTACTCACAGTATTTGTGGGAGCAAACACTGGTCATGACACAAGGCCACGTTAGACAAGAATACGATCTCAATCGCTATTATCACTACTAAAGTAGTCGACTATATTTCGAAAGAATAGAGAAAGTAGAATAGAAGAATTTCCATAAAGTCATAACTCCTACTAACCTTTTGTCGATGAAGAATAATTGATGTCTTCTTTGTCTTCACAGTCTTCGTCTTCAAGGTCCCTACTACTTTGTCTATATCCCAATTCCGAAATCTAAACTCTGGTAGGCTAAATCAAGAATTGAGTTTGGACACCTAAAACTGACAACTAGCTTGACATACCAACGCTAGTGGGTTTGACCGGACAATGTCCTAACAATTCATACAGGTGATGATATTTTAGTTTGGACTGGAAATCAAAGAGGAAAATTTACTGTATCTTCAGCAATGAATATTGTCAGAACATCATTTCCTGAAATGAGAAGCTATAAGAAAATTTGGAAAACTTGTATTCACCCCTCAACAGATGCAAATGTTTGGAAGATTGTCAGAAGAGTCTGTACTACTGAAGAAGCTCTGCAGAAAAGAGGATTTTCTTTTGCTTCAAGGTGCTATCTATGTCATGCAGCACAAGACTCTATTGAACATATCATCTGGCAATGCCCCTTCAGTAAGAAGATTTGGGAATGGTTAACAAGTATTTTTTCATTTACTATACCAAATTCGTTTGAAGAGCTCTTAACTTTTTGCAAAAGGAAAAGCCCTGTAGTGCAAAATATATAGTTCATTGCTTCTTTCACAGCCATGGTTGATATTTGGAAAGTACGAAACTCTATCTACTTTGATAATACCTCACCAAACCATATTGCTTCTATACACAGAATTATTCACAGAATTCAGGAAAGTGAAGTTAGATTAAAAGGGCATATGTGGTGTTCAGAATATGATGCTAATATACCGAAAGTTTTTGGTTTTTCAATGAGGAAAGTTAAGAGAAGTGAACCAATCCCCTGTTTTTTCAAGTTACCAGATGAAGGCCTACCATTACTCTGCTGTGATGGAGCCTCTAAAGGAAATCCGGAAAATGCTGGTTATAGTTTCCTGGCAAAAAATCATTGTGGAGAATTCATAGAGGCAGAATCTGGTGGAATGGGGATTGCTACAAACTTTATAGCAGAAGTTATGGCAGTCATTAGAGCTGTTGAATGGTCCCTTGAGCATCATCATTTCAAGATTATCCTGCAAACTTATTCAAGAGCTGTGGTTTTAGCATTTCAAGCCAACAAAATCCCTTGGAGTTTCATTGCTAGATGGGCAAGACTGTGTAACAAAATGCATTCTATACATTTCAAGCATGTCTACAGGGAAATAAATTTCTCTGCAGATTTCTTTGCTAACAAGGGAGTACATCTACAGAAGGGGCAATCAATGGTTTTTCATACTAGACCTGCATCACTTAGAAGACTTGAATTCCCGGACATTACATGCTACCGATTTACATGAGATGATTTGTAAATTTTAGCTTTCTGTCAGTTATTACTTTTGGGCTTGGGGTTTGGTGTATAGGATTCCTGTAACAAAAAACTTTTTTCTTATCAATAAAATTTAGCTTTTGGTAAAAAAAAAAAAATAAATAAAAATAAAAATAAAAAATAAAAAAAATGGTGGGGTTCGAACTACAGATCTCTATGTAGGTCATTTACGCATTTATTCATCCTAACCTTTCCTTATTACAATGGCGCTACCATGAAACTGAAAAACCGGTAAGGGTAACTTAGTCATCTACTGTCGGTTGAAATCCTATTTGCGTGACGGAATTATGCAGGATCTGACGGACGTGGTTTAAAGGTGAGAAAACCTACGGCTACGAAGAGTGAATGTTGTGAGGAGGTGTTGCTTGCCTTAAAGAGGGGGGAGATTCCTAAAACAGGTTCAGAAGTTCTAATGGGCAACCCATTCCACGAGCCAGAGAGTGGCATATGGTATAAAAGGGTGTCTCTTCCATAGTTCCATGTTATGATCCTGGAGGTGCAGTAATAGCTTCGCAGACTACTACACCAATACATCCACAGATATGAACAATTCAATGTTTAAAACCTCAAACTTTTGATTCATTTTCACCGGAAATGGAAACAGTCTGAGTCAAATGCATCATAAAAAAATCCGAGATAAAGCTGATTTTAAGTAACTTGTCTTTTAATGAAAAACAATGGAGTTCGAATCCCTTGACGAAACTTAACCATACAATTTGGTGAGGCTCTAGGAAAACAAGGTATCTCTACCATTACTTATACTTCTGACATTTGCAGGCATGAAGCAGAATCATAGCAATGGAAAGTCATCATCAGCAAAACTTTTGCAATCCTCAAAATGAGTTTCACCCACCTCAGCTCCATCGGGGTCCCAGGAAATTCCTGAAAGCACTTACTTGCTTCAACAGAACTTAATCACACAATCTGGTGAGGCTCTTGGAAAACAAGTTACCTCTACCATTACTTGTTTCTCACTTCCACCATAAATAGCCATGAGTTGCAAAGCTTTTGCATACCTCAAGATCAGTCTTACCCACTTCATTTCACTTGGATTCCCAGCCAATTTCTGAAAGCAAACTGATTTTAGGTGTGGAAACAGACATTCAGTAATCACAATATCGGGCGCCCAGCTGTCATCTTCATTGCCACAGTTCTCTTCACATTCATCATTGTCACTGTCAGCAGCGTTCGTGACATCTCCTTCATCTTCATTGGTGTGGTTGTTTTCGCCCTCAACAGGGTCCTCATTATCGTCTTCAGTGTAATCATCCACATCGTCCTCAGCATCATCCACACCGTGTTCTCTTGCTTCATCATTCATAAACTGGAATTGAAATTGAAACAACATAAAGATATCAAATGATTAATTACTACAAACGTAATAAGTTAACAAATGTACACCCAGTATGAAAGAATCTGATATGGGTAAAGGGAAATGCAAAGGAAAGTAAAGAATGTAAAAGATAAAGGTTGTATTGAATGTAATGACCGGTTACAGTTGATAGAGAAGCTTATTTATAGAATGCTTCTAATACAAAGAAAGTAAAGTCGGTGAAGTACACAGCTAGATATGAGCTGTCAACAGCCAATATGTGACGAACACGTGTAGGATATTATTTGACTCAGCAAGACACAATCATCTGTTCCAACACAGTATATGAATTTTATCAAATGACAATATGCATAATCATTAATTCTGAACACTACTTGCCTGCTCAAATACGAGGGCCCCCAGATTAGGTACGGCTTTGAGCAAAGAAATTAGTCCTTTATCAGTGGTAACCACGTCAGATATGTTCAATATTTTGACATTATGAAATGTCAGCAAATTGTTTAACAGACAAGGCGCGGAACAGATAACCTATTTATCACAAGGCAATAACAACAAATAAGTGAGTCAGATTAACATAAACACAGAAAAACCACAAACTAACTATTCCTAAACAGTTGAAGATTTTAAGACATTTTACAAATGAGCAAGGAAATACCTGAAGGGCTTTATCATTCACGGTTAAATATTTGACACTTGCAAGGGCACGTAGTAACTGAATTATTGCTTCTGCGCCATCATTTTCTTTGAAGAAAACACTTGCTTCGATTAGTGATGGAAAGCTAGACAAGACAAATTCTTTCGCAATAGAACCCCAGTAGGCTAGCGTGTCAAGCTCTGGTGCATTAATTTTCAGAACACAGTCTTGTAACCCATCTTCCTTGTAAGGCGAAGTAAGAATTTTCAAGAGTTTGAGTGTCGGTATTGAAATAGAGAAATTGTGCGTACGGTAGATGCAGCGATGCAGAAACAATTCTTCAAGGACAGTGGAATTTGTAAAGAGCTCCTCATTCCAGCACTCATCGCTAATTTCAAAATCAAGAAGTTTAAGGCACTTGAGTCTTGGCAAAGATATATATTCAGGAAGGCGGACATTAGGGTGAGTTCCTAGCTCCAATGATGTCAATGATTGACAAGTAAAAATATCCAGTGATAGGGGATTGTGAACAAACACGGAGTCATTCTGGTACAAGTATAAATCGAGCTCCTTAACGTTAGCCCTTACCACAGTAGATATCCAAGAACGAAGCCGAGACTTACTCAACTGCCAATCCCTCCACCTGATTTTGAACTTGTCTATACTTGATGTATGGCGATCCAGTGTTCCACCCACAAAATCCATGAATTGCTCGGTCTCAGAAGAAGTGTAGAAGGAGTCCTGATTCTCAAATTTAAACTCAAGGATGGGGACAGTGGTCCAGATGTGGTTCCATCTTTTCGACAGCACGCAAGTGCGAGCACCATCTTTGATTTCAAGGAAAGAATGGATATGGTGAAGAAGTGGGTCTGGCAAATTACTGATCCTATCCTCTCCCGTTTCACTCATACTGATATTGAAAAATCAAGACAAAATCAGAATAAATCGTTATAATGATGGTTCAACACTCACTGTAGGGCCGTTTCTGGTGCCTTAAATTCATCATATCTCTTCCGAAACCCTAGGCTAGGTTTCATATGAACCTAGGTTATATATTAGGAATTTGGTTACTGGAAGAAGAAAAAGGGAAATCAAAACAAAATCAGAATAAATCATGGTACAACATTAGAGTGTAGGGTTGTTTCTGGTGCCCTAGATTTCATTTGAACCCTAGGTTATATATATTTGAGGGATTTAGTTCATGGATTCATTCAACATCTTAACAGAACTTAATGAAAGCTAATTAAGCAATCAAAGCATGGAAATGAAGATTCAAAGTAGAAGAAGAAAGCATACCTTAAAACCGCCTCCACAACACTGAGACTCTGAGAGGCTGAGACTGAAACTGGAGAGAGCGAAGAAAAGAGGAAGTAAAAGAAGGGGAAAATATAATTGGATTCCGTGGTCAACAACTGGACCCCACCTCAGTATCAAACCCCATAAAGGTAACCAAGCCTAGCTATATTGGATGCCAAAAACTTGCCGAACCTCAGCCATCTTATTTTTCATTTCATTTTGCTTCAAGTTTGGCCATGCCAATAGTTTTAAGGACTTCACTAAATTTTGTGGAAGGATAGTAGATTTTAGGGCTGCACAACGGTCGGTCGGTTGCGGTTTTGGCCAAAACCGACCACCGAACTGCCATAGGCGGTTTTTGCAGTTTCAAAACTGCCACCGAACTGCCAAGGCATCGGTTCGGTTCTGAACCGCACCGAATCGGAACGGTTTTGGGCGATTTTTAGTCGGTTTTAACCGATGGCATTATTGCAAATACAAAAAAAAATCAAACACATCAGATACACCAGATAAAGGTTCAAATGATAATTTTCTACCTGGAATCTGTAACTTAAAGATTCAAATACATCATGAAAAGGTTCTACATCTCATGGTTACACAGTTTGCTAAATTGAAAATATAAACTTCTGATGGAAAAAGAAAATCGAGATTTACACATTCAGTTGTCCCTCTTTCTTCTTGTTAGGATTATACGGCATTTTGGAATATGATTCTTCATTTATTTAACCCATTGTTCATAGAATGAAAATTAAATTCCTTGAGACAATTTCCACGCCTTTAAAAATCAATCCATACTGCAAAAAGACTTGACATCTTGTATCAAACAAAATCAGTTCACAACCAGTCAGTATCTACTAGAACCAATAATTAAAAAAAAACCAAAAAAAAAACTAGGGTTTCATTATTGAAGTGTAAAAACCCCAAATCATCATCAGATCAGAAAAAAAAAGCTATGAAACACTAAAACCTAACACACAACAAGGGTTAAAAACTTAGTCTTACTCTTCACCATTAAAAGCCTGGTACAAAAACAGATCGGAAGAATTAAACAGATCTCTTACTTAAGGAAAAAAAAAAAACTAAAACACAAAACTCTAAAAATACAAAACTTTTAACAACAAGAAAACTGTGTACATACCAATTGAGTTCTGAGAGAAGAAGAACTTGTTGGTTGGTTGCGGTGATTGAGATGGTGGTGGTGAGATTGAGATGGCGGAGAGTGTAAGAAGGTGGCCGCAGTAGTAAGAGAGAAAAAAAAAGAAACTGAGGCTTAAGATTTATATTAAATTGAATGTCTGATAAGTTAATATTACATTGAAGTAGCAGGCAAGCGAGCAACAAGTTGCGCCGCAAGCCCTTTCTGAATGGCAAATCCTATTCTCTTAAAAATAAATTCTCTTGAACCTGGGGTCATGACATTGCTATGCATGACTTTTTGCACTCTCTTGAGGAGTCCAACCGCCTCTGGAGCTAAGAAACCAAAAGTATCAAAAGCGAATGGAATAAAGGCATGGCCATTATCATGGCATGCTTTCTCATGTTTGGCTATCTTACCTGAGGCTGCCCTTAATGCTGCTTGTCCGACTGTAAAGGTCCCATGCCCCCTGCCAACTAATGGAGAGACCCCCGTGAGGTCGACACAAGCATGCTTCCCATTGACCCATCCAAATATGAGGACATCTGCCGGTCGAAGTGTTGATCTCCCTTCGAGCGGATCCGTCAGGAAGTTAACAGCCGCTTCTTTCTTCGCTGAAATACCAGCTCGCCACAATACATCATACAAAGTATCCCTCACACGGTCATGTCTCTGTTTAAACCCCGGGTCTACCTTGCAATGAACAGCATGCTCTCCAAAGGCGTCCAAGCAGCCTGTGAAACAAGCAGGGCACTGTGTATCTGATGGGTACAAAGGGATCATCAACCTGTATTTGAGAATGGCACGGTACTCCAAAGGCGACATCTTCTGACCAAGGCCATCAATCGGGAGAGCAAGGAGGAAATCCTGGGCATGCGCTGCTTGAAGACATCCGAAAACTGCTTTTTGTCTATCTGACAACTCGTAAACTCTGTCCATGTCTTTAACCACTTTTCCAAAAAGAGCACTCGCCAGTGCATTTTGGGCTTTAGGGGGGGGCGGTGTCTTTATTGGTATAATTGTTAAAGTCAAAATCAGGGAGAGTTACCTGTAAGTTCTTCAAAGCTTTTTTGAAACTGTCATCCATGCCTTCAACCTCACCGTTCCTTAACATATGATCTTGCAGACCCCATGATTGGACACGAGATGCTAGAAAGGCATATTGAGATGCCTCACTAGCAGTGTATAATCCAAGTCCACCATATCTGATAGGAAGAGTGGATAGCCTCCACTGCAGCTCTCCAAAGAACGAGCCCCCACATACCACGATGTCCTCAATCACCTGTCTCAAACCTCCATCGAATATCTTTACTGCCTCCTCAATCCATTCAGGTTGGCAAATACGAAGTCCAAACAACAACTTTGTTATGCCCATACATGAACGTAAGAGTAGTAATTCACTTTGGGGATCATGGAGCTTTGACAGAATCTGCATTAATTCCACCGCCTTTTCAGCTCTCCTAATTGCGAGACCTTGCACAAACTCAGAATCCAGACTAACAGCCCCTCCCAACAACTTCACCCCTCTATTTGGTCTTGAAATTTCCGTCGGAAACAACCCCTCACATAACTTTCGTCCATCACAAGTAGGCCAAAAAATTTCCGTCTTCTTGATATTCAATACCAGCCCTAATGCAGGACCTTCCGCCTGGATGACCTTAAGAGCCCTTGCAACCTCTGCGGTATCACCTATAATAGTACCATCATCAAGATACCAAGCCTGCAAGGATAATGTACATTGGTCCTGTATCTTTGCCACAAGCTGATGGAGCACCAACGAAAATAGCAATGGTCCTAATGGGTCACCTTGTTGCACACCTGTAGACGACTGAATGTGGTAGTCCCCAACATATAATCTTGCAGACTGGCCATATAAATATTCTACCCACGGAGATATAGATGGACACATCTTTCGCACCTCAAGTAACATGGCTGTCCGGTTAACAAGGTTAAAGGCATTGGTGAAGTCCACAGTAAGCATGGTGAGGCTATGGTTTGCATGGTATTTATTAACAAACCTGTTCACAGCATGAAGAATTGCCTCCGCTCCTCCAGAGACTCCCACCCCAAACTGGAAGTCTTGCAAGTATGTTGTCATGTCTTTTCCTACCCCTTTCATAGCAATTTTTGACACTAACCGTCGCCAAATCGTCCCAACAGCAATAGGACGAATGCTCTTGTCCGGCTTAAGTAGAGGTGTCAATGGCGCTGATGCGATGTACTCTGCAAGACTAAGTGGACACCTCCCTGCAAGCCACAAGTTAACCACTATTGTCATAGCCCCAACTAATTCGGTAGCAACGGCTGAACCATCCCCACAAAAGGCATCTAAAAGATGTTGTGCCCGAAGACCATCCTTTCCACATGAAGTTCCCTTAGGAAATGATTTGATACAGCTTAAAACGGTGCCCTCTTCTGCTACTAGGGGTGTCTCCTGCAATGAGATTGTTGGTTTTGTAGGAGCAGGCATAACAGGATGCTTGTCTTCAAGGGCTTTCCTTGTATCTGCATTGTTTGGTGCCACTCCTGATGAGCTAATAGCTTTCACAGCTGCAGTAAAATGACCATCTGCTACTTTGCGCAAGCAAGCTTTAACATTGGAGTCCACTCTATTATCATCCTCTTTGTCCACATCATCTCCTGAAAACCCCACCCTTGGTGTCTCTAAAACCTCCCTCACAAGCTTGTGTACACCTCCAACTTCTCCCCAAGTTGTCAAAGACTGAAGGATAAGTTTCTGCTGCATTGTCTTGCGGTTCCCAGACTTGCGTTCTCTTCTGCCTTTAGGTCTAAAGACTCTCAAGGTACATCGAGGGAGCAACAAAAGCTTAATCCATTGTGTAAGAGATTTTGGTTCTGCCGCTACTTTGTGGAGTGCCGCTTTGAGGGTGTGAGAAAAAGCAAGCCTGCACCCTTTTGGGATGCTCTTTACGGTACAAACCGGAGCTCTGAAAACTGCATCTAGCGTCTCTATGTTGAGTTCAAAGACTCCATCATCCAGCTGGACTAGACCCTCCTGAGGACATGGGCGAGGCACCCCCATGATGACTTCAAGTATATCTCCCGAAACTTCACATTTTGTAGGTCGAACCTCGACGTTTTCATCATGTTTACATGTCCTTCGCCAAGAATGGAAGCTCATACAATCATAGCACAACCATTGTTTCAAGGTCCTCAAGGTATTCTCTAACCCAACGAAGACATCCAAGTCGCTCCTTATGACCTCTCTTAAAACATTCTTCCTTTCCATGCCGTAGAGATGTAAGCTCTTCATATGGTCGACCAAACATTTAAACCCTTTGCTACCAATTTCCCCATCTTTGCATCCATGAAAGTCTCTAAAAGGGCAAAGCAATATGCCATTACTTGAAGAAGCCATTCAAGCAAAATAACAAACAGTTGAAGCACAGCAGTTTTTTTTGTTCCAAAAACTATAAAAACTCAACTTAGGCAATTTAACAAACACCTTCCCTACCAAATTTCCAAGTAAGAAAAATGTGGGATTGAGAAACAGAGGAACCCTCCCCCCACAGACACAGCCCAACCCCCATTGAGGTGATGGTGGTGGTGGTCGGGGGAGAGGAGGAGGCGAAATTCAAGAAGGAGGAGATTAGATCTAGTTTTTAGAGTAAAGATTCGATGTAGAATATATAACAAGGGTTTAGGTTAAATGGATGGCTTAGATTAGATCTAGGTAGATATGAAATCAAATATCAATGGTCTTTAATTGTCGGTTCTAGAGCGGTCGGTTCGGTCGGTGGAACACCTAAAACTGCTCACCGAACCGACAGGGGCGGTTTTAGGAATATCAAAACTGCCACCGACTTATTTGCGGTCGGCTCGGGTTCGGTTTTGACGGTTTTAGGGCGGTTTCGGTCGGTTGGGCGGTTTTGGTCGGTTCTTGTGCAGCCCTAGTAGATTTTGACCATCTTTAAGATTTGGGTCGTAAATTTGATCACCTTTAAGATTTGGGTTGCTTTACCGTCAGTAAACCAAAAGTAAAAATAAAACCCTTACTTTATAATTATATATTTACCACTCCATTAAAAATTCAAAAATTATTAAAGGACAAAGCAAAAAAACAGAACAGAAACAGAGAGACACAAACACTGTGGCCCCCCCTGCAAATCCCCTTGGTGGGGCCCACAAAATTTTTTTTTTGCCTTGCTCGGTTTTTTTTCTGTCTGCTAGCTCGGTACACTAAGAATCGTTGTTAAAAATTTGATGTGTGTCAGTGTCTGTGGACTGTGGTACCTGCTGTATGTCTATTCCATGACCTCTTTTGTCATGCTTGGAATTTTGGTTGTTTTCTTGAATCCAGGCAATTCGGCCTTGCTTTCCTCTATCAACAACCCCAATTTGAAGGGTATTTATGTGATTGTTCTTCCTCTTGGTTTGGATGTTCCCAAGGTAAGAACTTGTTCATTTTTTTGTTATTTTTTTTATACTATCTCCGTTTTTGAAAATATTTTTTTCTAGAAACTAGTTTTTTTTTTTTTATGATTGGTTTACCGTTAACATATGTGTGATGGGTTAACAAAAAAAAAAAAACAAATTTAAGTCAAATATTTTTAGTTCAATTAAGTTCCCTAATTTTTAGGAAAAAATAGGAAAAAATAAAACTAGCCTATTTTTTTGAAACGGAGGGAGTATCAACTTGACCGAACATTTTCTATAGTTGTAAGTCAAGTTGATGCATGTTAAGATGCTGAAACCTTAATATCTCCATAGTTAAATGAAAATCTGGTTTAATAAACAGCCAATTTGATAACCAGTAGTAATACAACATAATATCAAATTGAACCATGTTTTCAGAATAATGCCAAGTAAGTTTGCCATAACCGGCCAGTAGTAATACAACATGGGTGAGCCAGAGAGAACCATATCCTTTATGTGCACATAATCTTCAACATTTAATCATTCAACTTGCAGACGTCGATGAACTTCTGAATTGCATATCCTGATAATACCAAAAGAAGAAAGCTAATGAGAGTACTTACAAGCT
>JAJJMA010127990.1:52888-70339 GCA_023529015.1 Papaver nudicaule | reverse complement strand
CATGTAGTCATCAAAAATGCCTATGATGTAGAAGTCAGAGGATCTCCACCATTTCAGCTAACAAACAGGCTTAGAAATGTTAAAGTCTCTCTAAAAGACTGGAACAGAGAACATTTTGGTAATATTGATAATAAAGTCCAAGAAATTACAAAACATCTACACTCACTTAACTGCCAACCAATAACAAGTCATGTTAATGATGCAATAAGACAAGCAGAAACTGACTTAGAGCATTGGCAGAAAGTGCAGGAAGAATTTTATGCTCAAAAAGCTAGAACAGAATTCCTTCAATGTACTGATAGAAATACTAATTACTATCATACAACAGTTAAAAGGAAGAAACACTTTAATCACATTACTGCCTTAAGGTCTAGTAATGGAGAGTGGTCTGATGATAGAAATAAGCTTGAAGACCTACTGGTGTCGCATTTCTCTGGTATTGGCTCCACCACTAAACCACTCAGAAATAGACAAGTTCTGGCATGCATTGAACCTTGTATAACTGCACAGGACAATGAAACACTGTTGAGTCCTATCACATTACAAGAAGTTAAGAGCACAATTCTGCAAATGAACTCATGGTCTGCTCCTAGCCCTGATGGATTTCCACCAGGGTTCTACAAGCAGAACATGGATTTACTAATTAATGATGTTTGGATTTCAGTAAAGCATTTCTTTGAAACAAAGCACATCTTAAAAGAAATCAATCACACTTTCTTAACTCTCATCCCAAAATGTAACAGCCCATCTACTCCATCTGATTTTAGGCCTATCTCATTGTGTAACACTAGTTACAAAATAATTTCCAAAATAATAGTCAATAGAATGAAACCACTCTTGTCCAAAATGATCTCACCTTTCCAAGCGGCGTATGTCCCCGAAAGGCACATACATGAAAACGTGGTGATTGCTCATGAGATTGTTCATTCTATGAAAAGGAAGAAGTTTAAAAGTGGTGTCATGGGTCTCAAACTTGATATGTCTAAGGCGTTCGATAGGATTGAGTGGTCTTTTTTGATTGATGTGTTAAAACAATTTGGGTTCTCTGAGGACTGGTGTAACCTCATATATGAATGTGTTAGTACTACCAATATCTCTGTTATGCTAAATGGCTCTCCATGCAAATCTTACAAACCAACTAGGGGTTTAAGGCAAGGCGATCCGCTATCGCCTTACCTATTTATTATTTGTATGGAATGTTTTTCTAGGTGCCTACTACAAGCTGAAAACAGGGGCCTAATTAGTGGAATTCAGGTAACTCCAGAAGCCCCTAGCATATCTCATCTGCTATTTGCAGACGATTGCCTAATATTCACTAAAGCTACACATACTGAAGCTAGCAATTTAATGGATGTCATTAAGGATTTCAGCGACTACTCAGGTCAGGCTATAAACTTTGACAAATCGGGCCTGTTTTTTAGTAAATATGTTCACCCTGATATCTGTGTTAGTCTCATAAGATCCTTGAAGGTTAGAAAAGTAGATCTAAATGAAAAATATTTAGGCATTCCCTTATTCATAGGTAAGTCTAAAATTGAAGCATTTAATCACCTAGCTGAACATTTTGATACGAAGGTAGCAAAATGGAAAGGATCCCAACTTACTCAAGCTGGTAGATCTGTGCTTGTACAGCACTCCCTAAAATCTAGCCCTCTCTATCATATGAACACCTTTCTTCTCCCTGATGAAATTGTTCAAAAAATGGAGAATGCATCTAGAGACTTCTGGTGGGGAAAAAATAATCCTGGAGGAGCATATTTGAAATCATGGGAATCAATCTGTAGAGCTAAGGGTAAAGGGGGGTTAGGATTTAGAAACCTAAGGCATTTTAACATTGCCCTGTTAGCTAAAACAGCATGGTCTCTCATTCATAACCCCTCTGCATTATGGGTACAAATTTTAAAATGTAAGTACTTCAGACACTGCCACCCTCTACATGTGCCAAAACCAAAGGACTCAAGCTGGGTTTGGAAGTCCATTTATGCAGGTATAGAGTTCATTCATAAACATTCCCTTTGGGACATTAGAAATGGTAACATGGCGAATGCATTCACTGATAACTGGATCACTAATGCCCCTTCTTTATGTTGCATTTCTTATCCTAACCCCTTAATGTGTGTGTCAGATTTCATAGACGCAGAAACCAGGACATGGAAAAGGGGGTTACTGGAAGCTTTCTTTAAGCATGATGTAGTCCAAAAAATCATGGAAATGAGAATTCCCATCTCTGGGGAGGACAAACTAGTCTGGCCCTTTGACAGAAAAGGAGGCTTTACTGTCAAATCTGCCTACAAAGTATTAGAGGGTAGAAACCTTAATGGTGACAACAATGAGATTGGCTATAAGCTAATATGGTCTCTCCCTGTACTTCCTAAGATTCAACTGTTTCTGTGGAAATGCTGGGAAAACATCTTACCTACTAAAGCTAGGCTAAGTAGATACCATTCAAACTCTGAATATGACTGCTTGTTGTGTGCTCATAGTATCCCGGAGTCTGCTGAGCATATCATCCTTCAATGTGAATTTTCTAAATCTGTTTGGTCACTAATCCCTAATGGTCATTTAGTTCTTGCAGATTCCAACACTAACATAAATATGCAGGATTGGATTCTAAAATGGCTGGAGAGTAGTCATGATATAAAAACAGTTTGCACTATATTCACTGTTGCTTGGACAATTTGGAGGGATAGGTGTTTCAAAGTCTGGCAGGGCAAAACTTTGAATAAACACAACACAGCTAATTATGCATTGAAACTGGCAAATGATGTGGAGGTTTCATTACTGAATCCTGTTGGAAATGAGTCACACATCCAGACATCCAATAACTCAACCCTTGTTAATGAGATGGAAATAAATAATATAAATACGATTTTTTGTGATGCATCCTTTTTACAAGGTTCTAACACTGTGGGTATTGGTTTGATCTATTGTAATGGTGCAGGTGAATATAGAGGCTGCAAAACAGTAATGGGGGCAGCTAGAGATGCAGAGGAGTCTGAAAGCCTAGCAGTGATGGCAGGAATACAATGGGCAGAGGAACTAGAGCTAAAAGAGATCTGCATCTATAGTGACTCTAAAAATATAATCTCTTATCTCAAGAATAAAGCTATCCAAACTAGTTGGACTAGCAACTCTGTGTTGGATGATTGTCTCCACATTAGTAGGAAGTTTGAGTTTTTTGATTTTAAAAACATTAGTAGGAATTTTTCATTACTTGCCCTAGCCGATAAAGCGGCAAAATACTGTCTAAGGAATGCTACAACTGGTGTTTGGAATGCCATTACACCTAGCTTCCTACAACTTATGTAATCCTTTAAAAGCTTAAATGAATTCCCTTTTCCTAGCCAAAAAAAAAAACTGTAAACTGTTTGATGACATATGAAGAACATCTAAAAATACATCAATACATCACCATGTTAATTTAGAAAGGAATTTACTACAAAATCAGCAAAAAGATCATTACTAGTTTACTACAACAAAATCATTAAAAATTGACTATACAAGGGTCCTATGATCACAGTTTACTACCACAAAATCATTAAAAATTGACTATACAAGGGTCCTATGATCAAGTTTGTACAGGGCCTTTTTGGACTCGGGATCGGCTCTCTGTCGACCACCATGTACTCTCTTATTCCTTTCCTTCCACAGATGCCAAATAACGGCTTACATAAGTTTCCACCAGATCTTCATTAGCTCTACCCCTTTAAGCTGAGGTAAAAGCATTGCCCGGCGCCCGAGTTGGTCTCGAAGCTCACTAAAATTTGATTACCACTAGAAAGATTAGCTGAACCGTGAAAAATCTACTTTATGACTTGCAGATGACAGCTTTGTGGAGGAGGCTTAATTATTGCACTCCACCCTCTTAAATCTCTATCCACCATAAATTCAAGATCTTTTTTCTAGTAAAAACAACTCACGGCCTAGTCAAGCCTCAACTGCCCACCACCTATATCTAGCCAACACATTAAATTATTTCAATACGCTTATATTGCCATAGTTGTTGATGGGCCATCGATTCTGGGCAAAAAATGGCCATACTTTGATTGAATGCATGCAGTCTTTATCACAGGTAACAAGAATATATGACGAAAGGGGTTCACATCACGAACCACGAACATTAGCTTAAATGAAACCTGATAGGAGGCCTGACAGTGCACCTACAAGTTTTTATTACTAGCTAACCCGTCAACAGACGACTATTTCAGTCCATCATGCTGTAAGTTCCATCTGATGAGATACCGGCCAGAAGTTAAAACACAACAAGATTTCATCTGATAAAGTAAGCTAACTATTATCTTCATTAAACCACAACAACAAAGGCATTCTACTACACTGACACTGACACAAACACCTAACTACCCACCCCATTAGAGGAGAGGAAACTTGAAAGCAGCAAGCATACACGACATACAACTAACTAGACATTTTTTTCAGAACAACACAAAGCCATAAACCAAGTACAAGGACAAATCCATCTCTCACACCCACACAGACATGTAAATTCAGCTATAAGATTATATTTAGTTGGCCTGACTTCGAGTACGATACTTAGACTCGTCAATATCAACACCTTCCTGTTCTGCACGTTCACCACCAGACTGATCCATGGTGCTCATCCCACCTTTCCTTCCCATCTCCTGGTACCCTTCAGTACCTAGCTGCTCCTTCCTTGTTTGCCCTCCTCGGCTGCGACCTAAAAACCATCGAGTTGATCACATCAGCATGTATCCACAGAAAGTCAGCAACACATATATATATAACGAAGAGTTGAGACAAAAAAAAAAAACATACCCTCAGCTAGATGCTCCTGAGCTTCAAGGCTCTTTCCTCCAGTACCGCCAGGGACAACAGTCTCTCCTTGCCTTGCCCTTGCATCAAGCTCTTGCCTATCTTCCGAAGACATCTTTCAAACTTATTTCTCTAAAGTTGATCACTGGATTATTATGTCTGAATAATTCTCAAAGTGTTTTGTCGTAGGTTGGTACTAAAGCTAAGTGGGATGTTTTTATAGTACCAAAAATGCATAAAATACATATGCATGGTTTTGGCCGCTTTTGGCACGTAATGGTAAAACGTGGTGAGAAAAGGAGTGAAGAGGAGCTGCTTAATGGACACGTCTGTGTGTATGTAACGAAGGAATGACAAGTAATACACTTGCTGACATGCCTAGTAGCTTATCTTTTGTAGTTGTGTAACACGTTATATGGTGATGTTAGTTTTGGCTCTTGCCCCAAGAAGTAAAAGATAGGTCTCTGGGGTATAAGAAATTGTGTTGAAGTTTGTATTTTTCGGCGAGCCTTTCGAAATTTACATCAAAACAATGAGACAAAAGCTACAAAGAAAATAATTTTTCAGCAAAATTAGTTATAGGGGTGAAACCACCAGGCACAAGTGACCAAGTCAATATGAAATTGGAAATTGTGCAATTACAATCATAAACTGCAACTTAGCTTACTTAATCTTTTTCGTTTTTTTTAATAAACTAGCTTACTTAATCTTTTTTTTTTTTAATAAACTAGCTTACTTAATCCGAAAAACGAAAATATGAAGTTCATACTAACTACCAAAATCTACCGACTGCTAAAGAAAAGAAAAAGACTACCTGAGTCTGATAACATCTATCAATCCTTGTTTGCAAAAAAAAAAAAAAGAGGAAGAGACTCAAAGAAATGAAGAGCATAAAATTCTCAAACCCTCTTGTCATCTACCACTTCGTCGCAGTTATTATGCACATATTTACCAGAGTTCAGTGAAACTAAACTCTCAACATAGACTGCAGTGGTTGGAGAGTCTCCCTCTGAACCCTTGTAGACAAAGAGAGGTCTAGTTTTTCCATTTTCTGGGTCATACCGGCGGATACGAAAACCACTTTTCGAATAAAATCCGAAAAGAAACTCACCTTTCTTTACAGATTGTAAAGGCACAACATTCTTAACCAACCCAAAGCGTTTTTTCATGTCAATAGTAAAAAGCTTATTCCAAGACTTTCTCGCTTCACATTCCTTCAACTCCCACACTTCAACACCAATGACGGGATCAAAACCACATACGCAGAGAGACCCTCCCAACACACACAAACTTGTTCTCAACTCTTGACTTGACAAATCAGGCCATGGCATCTCTTGGAATATCTCTCTCTCAAAATCAAAAGAAAGAATAACTCTACTGCGCTTATTAACACGATTTGCTTCCCAGTGAATATCTCCATTAACGAGCAACTGAGCAGCAGGCTTACCACGAACAACATAAGGGATGCTCTCAAGTTTTTTCCAAGCATCTAATCCCAATGTATAGAGGTGAACTATAGATCCCTGAATTTTACTCTTTCGAGAGCGGCCATATTGGGTAAGACATACCACTTTGAACTCCCCACTCCTGTAATCATAACCAAACCCACCTTGAATACCGTTGATGAACTCATAATCAGACTCACCTTTAATGCCTTTGATATAATAGCTGCGGTACAAATCTGGAGTTATGATTTCCGGTAATTGCTTATATTCACTTGTGGATGGATTCCAAAGGCAATGGACGTGCATGCCCTTACTTACGAAAACCAAACCATTACAGCATCCAAGAAACTGGATCCTTTCATCCATACGTTCGTCCTCGTCCTTCAGTACCAACGGGAGAGTGGTATTGACATGACCAGTACATGTAGATAACGATGGATCATAATCTATGTTGTAAATGTGATCCTTCCATCTTTTCCATGAATAAAGCATAAGATTTAATCTGTTTATTTCAGTAGCGTGGCATAACTGCTTCTGAATAAACCCACGATCGTTCAGTAACTTGCACCAAATTTTGTTTACACACCTGAATCGCCCAATTGACTTCATGGGTAACCGAACACAGATATCCAAAATGATATCATCTGGAAGGTTCACCATCCTCACTGCATTCAAAAAAGTATCATAAAATTGTAAGAATTTCACAACTTAGAAAAGCGAAACAACGAACAGGCAGCCAAAACCAAATGAACCCTAAAATCTTACTTAAAAACAATCAAAACCTAAGATTTAGGTCATAGATTATAATCATGCATAAAAACAATTAAAACCTAAGATCTGAAGAGAGATATTGAAGTGTTACCTAGTCTAGCTTTTTTGGTGGCTGCCATCAACACAAGCTTCTGACCAAATTGAGAAGAAAGAAATGAAGCTTCTAACCAATTAAGTTAATACGCTACTGGCTGGCTCCCAAAGTAACTTATCGGGGTGCAAATTTATCCGCCAGATTTATATGCGAAAATCTGGCTTGGGATTCGATGATCTCGCGAGTTGAAGAACCGATGAAGGCATTTCAAATCATCTGTCAACAGCTGGAGATTTTTTGAATTCAAATCCTCGAGTTTCGGGTGGTAATTCGAGCAGTTCAAATATTCTGGTTATTTTCATTTAAGCATATCTAAATGGTGGGGTATTCACAAACTCGGGTCAAGTGGGTAGTGGGATATTCAAATTTCAAACCCAGTTCACCTTAATCCAACCAATCCTACAAGTTTTTAGGCTTAGTTTAATAGGAGTGCTAGATCTGCCAAAAACTAGCATGACACATCAGATTTATCGCAATGCTTTTAGGACAAAGTCTAATAGGGTGTGCTAGATAGTAGTGCTAGTTATCAGTCTAGCGCTGAATCATATAGCGGTGGGCGCTAAATGGTAAATCGCCAGATAATCTCAGCCATCAGATGTAAAATATATGTTATTAGCCATCAGATCTAATGAGAATATTCCTTTTGACGGTAAATTATTTAGCGTGAGTTTGTTTTTTCGCCGATAGATGATTCAGCGCCGAACTAGCACTTCTACTTCGACCGCTAGTTATTTCTAGAGAGAGAACTAGCAATCAGGGAATATACCACGCTTTTCGCAGATCTAGCAGTCCCATTAGACTTAGCCTTAGGGCCGGAATACCTAGGGGATGAAGTTTGTAATTTGATCCAACTATACGATGGCCAAACCAAAGAAATAGCCTGGAAACTACATGATCAGTTGGTTTACACTTTGCAGGCCAAGGCGTAAAAATAACCAAGCGGCTATTTTTAGGCCAAGGGTCCTAATTTACACCGTTCAGTTTAATTAGGCCGCCAGCGGCTAAAGTTAGGTCGAGCGCTTTAAATTAGTCCGTTCAACGGAACAATCTTAAGAGCTACATTTCGACGGTTATATTTCACTCTCTATAAATATTAAACATTTCAACTTTCTCAAGTCGCACCTTGTTTACCACCTTTCTAATTAACATTGCAACAAAAATCTAATTGTCTACTACTTTCGCTATTTAATTTTTTGAAAAAAAATCAAATTCCCTACGACTTCTCAAATAAATCAATCTCGTGGTAAGGGTCCAGCTGCTCCCAGGAAACATCTCGGTCCAAGCTTTGATATCGATGAAGATGAATTGATCTGCAAAAGTTATGTACTTTTCACAAAGGATTCTATCAACGATGCACAACAACAAGGGTAGACCTTTTGGCAAAAAAATATTTGAACAATTTTGCGCAGAGCGTCCAAATTTTAATGATTGTGACGCGGATGGATTTGTCTCATCGTTTTGGAACGATCAACAAGTTCTTTACCAGAATCAACCAAACCAACTGATGCTGAAAATGTTAATAGTGACAATTTTAATCTCAATGTCAACAATTGTTCCAAAAAGACAAACAGTGAAGGTCAAAGGGCATCCAAAAAAGCAAGAGGCTGAAGCTCAAGCAGGTGGTCCTGCAACAACCGGGTTCAACATGACCGAGTGGATAGAGCACGAGCGCCAAGATCAAAAAGCAAGATCAACACATCAAAACATAGTGGTTCGACAACTTCGAAAAGTCGTTTTTCTTAACAGAAACATTTTCAAAATATCAACAAAAATAAAATTATGTCAAGGAACACTCTGAACGTTCCAGAGCTATAGGGAGAAGGAGTTTAACAAAGTCAATCTACCATCACAAGTCCCACCAACAACACCAGTAGCCCCAGGCCCACTTCCACCTTTCGATTGTGAGGACCTCGATGCTTCTGAAAACGAAGTCGAGGATAACGATTACGCATGGGCTTGCTGAAGAATAAGACAACGTTATTAGTTTAACTTATGTAATATTAGTTTAACTTATTTTTTATAATTTTAGTTCCCAGTTAGTATAGTGTAATAGTAACAACAACATTATTAAATCAAACTTAATCTTATTAAATATAAATTTATTTTCTAGTCTTTTTCTTCTTATTTTTCTTCTACTTCTTCTAACTCTAATATATCCCTACCCCCGGCACAATACCTTACTCAAAGATCGAACTAAAAATTAGAAAGAGGATAAAACAGACTAAACCTTAGAGATTTGTTTATGTTATGATAAAAATGATCTCACCTTGTCTGCTTTTATAGATAAAAATAGAGTCTTTAGATTTAAAATTCAAAATTCAATAATGAGTTTTATATTATTGACACACTAGCCAGTAAGCAAATTCAAATTTCTAAAAAGATATTGTATTAAACAATTAGAAAAACGGCATTACATTACTTAAAACAACATTACATTACTTAAAAACAACATTACATTACTTAACTTAATTCATAACATTAAATTGAAGTAGTCATTAATCAAAATTGTATCTAGGAAGGTTATTTTTGAAGATTTCATAGCATTCAGCAAACCGAAATGCTTTCCATGAATTGATTCACTATTTTCGTTTTATTATTGAAAATGCGACCATTACACACACTCCAAACTACCCAAAGAATATCTGCAGATAACATATTCCAAATATAAGAGAAGGCATTATGGTGCTCAAATAGTGAAAAATATAAGGAAATTTGCCAGATTGTGGGTGAAAAGGAGGGGATACCCAGGTAGACCACAAACTTTTGAATTTGTGAACCTAGCTGATTAGGTTACTTGAACGATCTCACAAATCAATATTCAAGCAACAACACGGGTACAGTTCTTTGTTCAAGAACCTAATTCTGATAAGAACAAGTTCATGTAGATCTCGATAGAGATGGATTCAATCAAGGGTTTGAATCAACAAACTTGCAATACTTTAATTATATAGATCAGAGACAATATAATGCGGAAGGTAAAAGTAATGCAAGACACTAGAAGTTTTGTTAATGAGGAAACCACAACCAGCAGAAGAAAAAAAAAAAAAAACGGGACCTAGTCCAGATCTGGACACACGCAGTATTAAGCGAATACAGACGCTAGCCTACTATCAGACTTCGGACTGGAATATATCGAGACTGAATTAACCCTCCAAGACACTAAGCTACCATTGTGCCCCTACGTCTCTTGACTCCCGCAGAAGCCTACGCACTTGATTCCTCTAGCTGACGTCCTTTACAGGCCTAGGAGTCGCTCCACTTCCCTTCGTGAAGACTATCGCTACCCCGCTTCTAACAGGACGCATGGTTGTACTCGATTTTTCTTTCAACAAAGAATACGATAGATGATTTCCTTTAGACTTAAAGTCAAGGTTAATGGAAATCATTACTGATTAGGGCTTGTTGCATTTTTACATAGTAACATGTGACGAACTTGATATTAAACCTATTTTTCATGATGCGTTATGGAGCTTCTAGGACTTATAACACCGAGTGCAGTTATACGAAGCTTCTATCAAATTTTTGGTCTTTATTGATTGAATTGACCGCAACAAAACAATCGACCTCAGATACAGGATCAGGATTAATTCCGACCTGTGCTTCACGATCCTCAAGTGAAGTCGTTCAAGTAGTCGTAGTCCAGGAAAAATGATTTTGATATAACGACCAACCTTTATGGAATGATGCACAGATGTGTATAGGATTGGTTGGTATCTTGCAGGAGGTCATCTATTTATATTGATCGTCAAGGGAGGCTTTGCGTAAAAGTTAAGCAACCTTGAGTAGGGCTCAAGTAAGTTTCCGAACTTAGAAAAGTCTATAGGATTGCTTTTAAATCCAACTCAATCTTCTACTAACCCGTTGTGAAAACATAAGGGCCGTGAGAAGACTCACCTTGAAAAAATCGAAGGATGGTAATGGCTTAGCAAGTAAACCATGTTATAGGGTCTATAAAATAAACATGAACGTGAAAGACTTTTGTGGACAAGAGCTCAATGGGCCGTAGTAAGAACGAGTTCGGAAATCCGTTCAACCAAGGAAAAAACTTCAAAAGAAGTTATTTTATCCATGGCTTATATGAACGCGTTCATGTAGCAGTTTCCAAGTTCAGGAGTTTAATGAACTCTATATGAACGTGTCTTCAAGTGTGTAAGCTCCGATCTTCATCTTAAATGGTCTTCGTCTCTAATTCCTAAGATATCCTAGTCTGAAATGATATTGTAGACTTAATCAAGGATTGTGTTTTTGTAAAGTAAACTTGACAATTGATTTGAGATAGCAACTCCAGTGGGTTCAACCGAGCTATGTTCTAACAAGCTCCCCCTTTTTCAATGTTAGTGACAAAACCAATCTTGCATATGGATTCAAAAAGTGAAATCTTTTATCCCTAACCATAATGAAATCTTGACTTCTTGTAATCTTCAATGTCTTCAGATATGATCGTATGTTCCTGCAAGTGAAGATTATAAACGCAGATAACAACTTACAGGTCACCACACATCTTTTTCTAGAAGGACATAGTCCAACAAGAGTTGTTATGCCAATTGAGTAGTATGTAAAACTTGTAAGCATATTGCACCGATGTTTAAAGATACTACACAATATGATATGTTCCCCCCCTTAATCAATACACTAACTTTCGATTATACATGACAAGCACAGCAATTTTAATCCCCCTATGATAATGCCGAAAAGGTTTCTCTTTTGTATGACATATGTCGTAGTAGTTAAACGAAGATTTCTCCCCCTGAAACTACTAAGATTTCTCCCCCTGAAACTACTAAGATTTCTCCCCCTTTTTGTCATAAAATTTAGACAAAAGACGAAGAAAAACAGGTGTCCTCGTAAAATAACGTAAATCAATGTAGACAAAGGTAAACATACCCGATTCGACATATTAACGGCGGAATTCTCTCGCAAATTCCACAGCCGCACATCCCAAAAAGATATTACTATGAAGCACAAGTTCATTAAGAACTCTCCCCCAATATGTGTCATTCCCTAAAGAACAACGCACAAGCGATTTTTGTAAGTAAGGTTTTTGATAGAAACTTGGGTTCTAGTACAATTTTACAAGTGAAATTGTATTATGTTTTCTTTCCTAACTAATTACGAACGTAGGAATTCAGGGCTTACTCTTTCATATTCTCTTAGTCAATCCATACATAGAGTTACGAAAAACCATCACTTTTAGAGAGAACATAGGGTTCCCCTTCTTAGCCAATTACGAACATAAGAATTAAAAGTACAACGTTTTATCCAGCAGAGTCCAAAATTGTAGCTTACGAAGGACCTCCTTATCAAAATCGTCTCCTCGTAGCCATAAGAGTCAGAAGCATGGATTTTGATAATCTTAAATGAACAGATTTACCCGAACGGGTGTGATGGCTAAAAAAACAAGTTCACGTCGGTTTGTAATATATTCACAAGGATAATCAAGATCAAGTATTGCAATCATCAATCAAGGTTTTAAATAAATAAACTCTATTAATTTATGAAAAGAAAACATGGAAGTAAGAAAAGCATATAATGTTAAAATCAAAAAGATAACTACTTCTAGCATAGTGATTACACGAACCCGAAGGAAAAGACATAAGCTTTTTAATAAAAGGAGTTAACTATGCTAATCAAAAAGATAAGGTATCCGAACATTAGTTATCGGCATCATTATCATCTTCTTCCGGATCTTCATCCGGTTCACTCGAACTTTCAAAGTCATCTGCTTTCTTGAACACGTAGTGAACAACATTAGCTTCATCATCACAAGGAATGTTATTAAAAAAATTATTCAATTCATCCTTTAAAATAGCAATTTCTCATGATAATTCATAAATCTTGATTCTCGGTAATTCAATGTTGTTCACAATATTAACGAGTTGAATCTTAAAAGCTTCAAAATCTTGTCGAAGGTCGTGAACAACTTCAGCAGAGATCATAGTGTCGTCTTCTACATGTTGATGAGCATAAGAAAACTATAGCAATTGGTTGTTGCATATAGTTCTTGAGAATCAAGGGTTTCAACAACATCATTATCAACAATAGTTCTCTTCTTCTTCCTTTCGTAACCAACACCTTAACAATTGTTAACCTTGTTTGCTTCTTCCATATTAGCCCATGTGACACTACGAGTGATTTGTTTCATAGTTATAGTGAAAGCACTTGAACATGGAATCCAAGTTCTAGTGGGTATGGTATTTATAATATCTCAGAGTTGAGATAATAAAGGAAGTTGATATAGTTTGAACACTAATCAAAGAAGACGGTTTTGAAACGTGGGTTCTGTTCATGAAGTTCTGGAGACTTCTAGAAATTTCTAGAATATTGCATACGTTTCTGAACAAGTTGTTCAAATCAGGTCGGGAGTTCATAACCTTTAAAAGGAAGGGTATATATTTGGTCTATTTCACCAAGAGAGCCCAATATATATGGTGTACGTGCCCACATTGAAAGAATTAATGTATACATATAATATTTGATGAAAACAACTCATTTAATTATTTTTAGCCAAGGGATATTTATAAATTTAAATATCAACATCATGATTAATTTCATGGACTTCTTAGCTTACACACATAGATAACCTCATGGATCCTGGTTTCGACTATTGCCTTAGGAGCCAGAGGCAGGGAGGATTCTAGAGGAAGCAAGTGAAGTGTTAATACTTACATCAAGTCATTACATGTTGAACTTTCTGAGAATGTGATAGTACCTTATAGTTTAAGTTATAACCTCGTTGCAATTCAGGAGGCATAAAGATAGGTGCTCGACAATTTTGTTTGTGACAACCACTTTGGGATTTATAGTCTATCATCAAAAGATCACATAATCAATTGAGAGGGGATTCAACTCATTGGATCATATGCTCAACAACTTATGAGAATGAATATTGTCTTATGATTGGCTATTCAAAAAAAATCTACAAGGATTATCATATGAATACTAGATCCCACTTATATTAATCAATACGGCACAATAGCACTATAGTGAGATAGAGAAATATAATCCTTGAGGTGTATTATCCTTTCTAAATTTGAATAATTCAGTACTCTTATCTTGACAGCACAACGAGAACAATTGACACAAATAACAAAAGTGTTAAGTAAAGTATTTCTACTTACCGGTGCCATCAATGAACCCCTTTTTCTTTTCTTGTTCCTCTTTTTATAGAGATGCTATAGTCAAAAAAATTGGCATCCTAAAGAGTAACAGTCCGAAGGTTTGTGAATCTTTATCCAGAATATATGAGAGAATTGATGATAATGAATATGGTTCGAGACAGTTTTGTACATGTTCTCAGAACGATATGCCCTAATTTTTGTGCTTTTTCTCACCATATTCAATGAGAACTTATGGTGAGGTTGCACAACACAACTTGGTTGTGTTGGAGTGAACAGTTTATTCACTATAGTCAATAGCAACATAGTATGTCTCTGATTGTTTCTCCTTTTTCATCATTAAGATGTTTTGTAGGGGTATAAAATAGTCGAAGCACGTGTCAAAATCTTAGAGCATATGATGAACGGTAAAAAATGGATTGTGAAGCATGGAATAGAAACCAAATATGTCTCGAAGGGCAGCGAGTTGTCTCAATCAAGTACCGGGGAAAGTGCATAGTGGAAGACAGCCTGGAAGGTCTCAAAAGAAAAGATCACGGGAGGAGAAGATTGTTGTATCCTCGTATACTTTCCTCGGATAGAAAGGTATCGAAGAAACAACACCCTCATAAGCCAACTCGGAAGGATCACCGACTTACTCGACAACTTCTGACACCGATTGTGTACTTTGTCCTATTAGTTGTCATCCACTACTCGGCTTCGCCTATATAAGGCGAGCTCGAGCTCATTTGCAAGGGTTGGATTTTTTGTTAAGTATTGGGTCATATTTGGAGGAAGGGTCTAGGTTAGTGATAATTACGTCAAGTTCTTTGTATTTATTTCATGTTTATGTTAGCCTCAGAGTCCTTTGGATATGAATGAATGCATGAGTTTTACTTTACTGTCTATAATCATACCTTCGTTTAACTCTAGCACGATTTATGTTCTTGTATTCGAATCAATCCCAAAAACATATGGTTTCGATGATTCTCCTCATGGCTGTTTGGTATGAAGTCCTTAGGTAGATTTTGTACCAACACAAACAGGGATTGATTAAAACAACTTAGGTTTGCCTATGATTTTTGTGATTTTCAAATTTTTTTGGAAAAAAATTTCTTAGGGTTTTCAAGATTTTCTATTCTCTTTTGAAATTTCAAGCTCCAACACTTAAGTTTCCAAAGATTTCGAGCTTTAGCGTACTCAGGGATTTTGAGAAAATTGTCATAATGATAGATTGATGTCTTTCAAGGAATCTAAGCTTTGAAACACAAAGATCCAATCAAGATCTAGTAATTCTTTTAAAAACCAAGTTTTCTTGCTTATAAGAATTCTCGAAAACAAAAAGCGATTCTTCGATTAAGAGTTCGATGTCATGGAAATGTCCATATAAAAAAAAAGACGTTTCTTAAAAAATTTAGTGATAATGATTTCTCGCTTTACGGTTCGATAGTACATTTTCCAAAAATACCCTATGTTTTTACCTGGAAAAACAATGCACCGTCTCTGGGTACTTTCGTAGTGTTTGAGATCAAAGTCGAACAAGACGAGCCTAAACCAAGTCAATGGCCGTTCACGTCTTGCTTTGGTCACAGAGAGGATAGAGGTTGATCTAGGGAGGGAAACAGCGAAGAAACTTAAGATCAGGTTGAGGATGTGTTTTGGGTGTAAGAGTTCAAGATTTCCGTCATGAAGGTGACTGGAAATCTCCAAGGCTAGAAGTATGTTGGTTGCTCAGGCGTGTTTACTCTGAGGCTCTGGTTCATTCAGGTGTTCTGAATGTCTGGTTATTTCTGGATGATTTTCGTCTTCTTGCCTTGGAAGATAGAGGAGGCCTCTATTTATAGTTTTGAACTCACCCTGATCTCTCGATAGAGAAGGTGGAAGTCGTGGAAGAGTGGAGGAGTGGAGGACATGGATTGGTTTCCGTAACTGCCTGAGTTGTGTAGAACATGTCCACTCGCGCCATCTTCTCGTAACTGTCCACTATCTCTATCAGTTCTTTCAACTGCCGTAGACCGCCAGACCAATACCCCTAAGGTTATCCCCCCGTGTGATGTTTTGATGTCTCAAGTGATACGCAGATATTGCGTAGTTGGGTTGAGTTGAGCAGAGTCATATGACTAATTGTCATGACCAACGAGAATGTGGTGTCTCCAGGACACGAGTATAGGAGTGGCTTTGGCTATTTGGCCAAGGCCAGGAGTTCATGGCGCCATTGGCTTGTAGCGCCATAGCCCAAGAGGCTACGGCCTTGGCCTTTGGCCAAGGCAGTCTCCAAAGCGCTTTAGCGCTAACCTGTTATCATGACGCCATGGCTCATGGCGCCACGGTCTTGGCCTTTGGCCAAGGCTAATTTCTAAAGCGCTTTTAGCGCCAGCTCTGTTATCATGGCGGTTCATGGCGCCACGGCCTTGGCCTTTGGCCAAGGCTAATTTCTCGTGAACTCATGGTTCGTGGTGCCATGCTATGTGGCGCTATTACTTTGGCATCTGGCCAAGGTCGACTTTGTTGCAGCTGGTGCGTGCTGGCTATGCTTGGTTATGGTGTGCGTGTTTACGCTACAACATACTTGAAGTCATGGCGTGTTTATGCATGGTATCTTAGACCATCCTGAATTTGGGATGAGGTCTGTTTAAGCCTGTTTAGGCTGTTGTATGCCTCTCAGGGAGTTCTGGACAGGCCTAGAACTTCGATATTCCTGAGGTTTTCATTAAGACTCGAATGTTGAGTCGTATAAAGAGGAAATCCGTGAGGATGCGTCTCTGTTAACTCTTCACCATGTACCATATAGTGATCTGGTTCTGATGCCGAAGAATTCGAGGCGATGTCGACATGAAGCAGATTAATGGGTTTAATGTGTTGGTGAGATTATCAGTACTTCACTATGATATCATCCTCTCCATCGGGGGTTATAAGAGATAACTCATAGAGAGTTTATTCAGCTCGTAGAACGGGTTGCATTCTAAGCTATGGAGATGTGCCTGAATAGGCAATTGCCTTTAAGTTAGGCCTATTTAGAGAGTGTTTTTACAATCTTACCCCTCTCTCATTTTTCACCATCTACACCCTACTGATTTTGTGGGTAGTTCGCACTATAGGAACATGTTTAGGGTTATACCTGAATTTTCCTGGCAAAACTTATATAAGGAAAGGGATTCTCAACGTCAGATCCATCAACTGCCTATAGGGTATAGATCGGTTACAACCAGTAAAAGTTAACAGAAAAACTTCACATGTCAGGATTAGTTACAACCAG
>JAJJMA010127990.1:22558-38112 GCA_023529015.1 Papaver nudicaule | reverse complement strand
TTATTACTTTCCTTATCTTCTGCTTTTCACTTCTAGTATTTTGTAATGAACTGCACTACTCTTTATTCCAAGTAATGTAAGGTTTTCTAATCTTTTTAATTGACCAACACAAAGTACTTTGATCTCTATATTTATCGTCAAAGACTTAACCTATTATTGAGTGAAGTCCATTTCTTGTACCGCCAATGATTGCGTACAGCACCTAGAGTAGCACGCCCTCCGCAATGTTACTTGTGCCCGTCGGCGATCCTATTATAAATGTTAGGTCGCCCAGTAGTCTAATTACACAGTGGCTCTCGCCGTAGGGTCTTATTCTCCAAACACTTACAGACCAACAAGTAACGCGAGTGGACTTACATCTAGCATGGTTCAGACTTACTGTACAAGGAGGTTGTTCACTCAATAAAATAGGCAAGCTATCATGTCTTCTTAGCGAGAGTCCTTAGCTCTTAGCTGACTTTTATAGTCCATGGCATTATGCCTTTATAGATGGCGTTGGCCTTAACATAATGCCTGATCAGGGTTTTGTTTTGTGGCTTTTGCCTCAGTATATTATACTTAGTTTTCTTCATGAAACCTTTCTTAGGTTTATAGCTTTGTTATTTCGGCGAAGCCATTTGGCCTTGGGTATCGGCGTAACTGGAATATTCGGCGAAAATTAAATGACACAATAATGTGTTAACGGGGTTCCGCGCATAATAGCAAACCTACGTCCCCGGATCTTATTCGATGTTGTTTTAAATAAGATTTCTTGGGTATTATGCCCGCCCAAGACTTCAGATTTTTACATTGTAGCTTCAAGGATAGTACTTTTTGATGAATTTAGCGTTCCAAGGATGTTCTAGTTCTACGCCATGCTCATCAATCAACACATATGCTCCGCTCCCTGCTATCCTTTTGATCACATATGGACCTTCCCATACTGGTTCTAACTTCCTGCACCCTTTTCGCTGAGATTGATTCTCGAAGTACCAGCTCGCCGGGTTGATAATCCCTGGGGACCACTCGCTTGTTGTATTCCCTGGATAGTCGGCGATGATTTTTTCCATGTGTGTAAGGGCGATCAATCGTTGTTCTTCTAGATCGTCAAGCTTTGCTAGAATCAAGTTTGTATTTAAATTCTTCTCCCATGCCTCATGCTTTGTTGTTGGTAAAATTACTTCAGAAGGAAGTACTGCTTCAGCGCCGAAGGTAAGTATGAAGGCAGATGCCCCAGTTGCTTCTCTAACAGTGGTCCTGTAGGACCATAGAACATTGAATGTTCACACCTTGCTTTCTTGTATGGCTCCATTCTTTTCTTCAACCCCATTCCAATAGTTTTGTTTATAGCTTCTGCTTGTCCATTGCTCTGTGGGTACAATGGGGTTGATTTTCCTAACTTGACGCTGTAAGTAGCAAGTAATTTTCGGATATTATCGCCAACAAGTTCTTTTCCATTATCAGTACAAATTTCTGCTGGCACGTCGAACGTGCAAAATATATTTTCCCACAGAAACTTAAATACTTCTTGCCATGACTTCTTCTCGATAGCCTTAGCTTCACACTATTTGGTAAAGTAATCGGTTGCTACAATTATGTATTTCCTCTGCCCTGAGCCTGGGGTCAGCGGTCCTATGATGTCGATGCCCCACTTGGCGAAAGGCCATGGGCTCAGTACTGAGTTTAATGATGTTGCTGGCGTCTTGATTCTCCTTCCAAACAACTGACATTTATTGCATCAGTGGACATATTCTTTAGCGTCGCTATTCATCCAAGGCCAGTAGTATCCTTGCATTCTTACTTTCAGAGGTAAAGCTCGCTGACCACTGTGATTCCCGCAGTCTCCTTCATGGATTGATTCTAGCGACTTCTTACCTTCTTCTCTCGATACGCATCTCAGTAATGGTCCACAGAATGATCTGCGATATAGTATTCCATCTCGAAGTTCATAATTCGCCGACCTGTTGATAACTTGATGGGTTAAGATCTGCTTTCCTGGTAGTGTAAGACGATCCGGATAATATCGTATCGGCATTGTCCCATCTGTCTCTGTTGATTCTTCAGTGTCTGTTGCCAACACCTCCCTTTGTTATCGCTCATCCACATAGGATTGCCTCACTCGCTCAATAGCTATTGAAGTAATGTCAGGATTTCTCATCATTGATGAAATAAAAGCCAAGGCATCTGCATGCCTATTATCCTTTCTGCATATGTGGCGGAACTTGATACCAGGAATCTCCTGAGCATACTACCTAGCAAGTTTGAGATACTTCTGTAGAGAAGCATCGACTGCTTGATAACGTCTAGAGATTTGGCGAATCATTAACTGAGAGTCGCTTGTCAATCTGACATCGCTGATGCCCATTTCAATAAGCAACCTTAGCGAGTGTACTATCCTGGCTCCTTTCGGCGAGGTAAAGACAATTCCTATCCCTTTTCCTTCTTTATTTGATGAACCATCAACATACACCTCCCAACTTGTAGGACTGCACTTCAATAATTCTGGCATCTCATTTTCTCGCTCGTCTAGCGAAAAAGGTATGTCTTCTATTTATTCTTCTTCTTCTTCTATTGGGAAATCAGCGAGAAAATCGGTGATAACCTAAGATCTTTGGGGAGTACGAATTTCGTACTGAACGCCAAACTGCTCGATCTGAGTATTCCATTTAGCGATTCGCCCTCTCTGAGAACTATGCAGGATGGACTCAATGGGAGTCTTTGTTAAGACAGTAATAGGATGAGCATGGAAATATGGGCGAAGTCGTTGGGACGCAAAGACTAAAGCCAGAATCAATTGCTCAATCTTTGTATAATTCTTCTCTGCTCCCTGCAACGTTCTGCTAATATAGTATATAGGCGTTTCTCCGCCTTTAGTTCTTACAAGTACAGCACTGATGGCGACTGACATTGCGGCGAGGTAAACCCTGAGTTCTTCGCCATGCTCTGGTGGCTGAGTTGCTGGTAGAGTAGCGAGGTACTTTTTGATACCTTGAAAGGCAGCTTCATGGGCTTCGGTCCAGTTAAACTTTCTCTTTTTTTCAATGTTTGGGAAAATAACTTGCATTTGTCAGAAAACCTTGAAATGAATCTATTGAGCGAAGCCAAAGTTCCATTGAGTCGCATAATATCTTTTACTGTCACCAACGAAGGCATATCTATGATTGCTTTGATCTTTGCTTGATGAGCTTCTACTCCATTCTTTGTGACAACATATCCCAAAAAAATTCCCGAAGTCACGCCAAAAACACATTTCGCCGGGTTTATTTTTAATTTAGTGGTGTGCATGTGATCAAATATCTCTCTGAGGTCTTGAACATGAGTTTGTTTTATTTTGCTCTTTACTAACATGACATCAACATAAACCTCCATTGTTTTGCCAATCCATTTCTCAAACATTTTCTGTGCCATCCCTTGATACGTAGCACCAGCATTCTTCAATCCAAAGGGCATCCGAGTATAACAAAACAACCCTTTAGTAGAAAAGAAAGCGGTGTGTTTCTGATCTTCTTCCGCTAAAGGTATCTGATTATAGCCTGAGTAACCATAAATGATAGCAACTCATGGCCTGATGTAGCGTCTACTGTTTGGTCAATGCTTGGCATTCGGAAACTATTCTTTGGGCATGCCCTGTTGAGGTCGTTGAAGTCAATGCAAATCCGCACTCCCTTATTCTTCCTTGGTACTACCACCATATTCGCTATCCACTGAGGATATTGTAATGGCCTTATGATACCAGACGCTCTCTTCTTGTCAATCTCAGCTGCTGCCGCTTCTTTGTATGCTGGAGCCAACTTCCTTATCCTTTGCTTGAAAGGTCTGATCTTTGGGTCAATATCCAATTTATGACATGTTATCTCTGGGTCAATGGCTGGCATTTCATTCATTCCCTAGGCAAAGACATCAACATATTCTTTGAGTAATGCTTGCAGTCTCGCCGATTCTTCTTCATTCAGCAGGGTGCCAATCTTTACTATCTTTGGATCACCGTCTTCACCGATATTTATATCTCTGGTAGGTTCTACCGCCGTGAAATGTAATTCTGGCTCTCTCATCGGCGAAGGCTTCTTTAATTGCTATAAAGGGACTGTATTAGGTTTCTCCGAAGTGACTTCCAAATTCATGGAATGAACATACTTTGATGGGTCGGCGATGAATTCCTGAATTTCTTGTTCCTTTAGCAGTTCTTTGCCCTGCTTCTTCTTTTCATTAATTCTAGCTTTTCTACTTTCACGCATCTGAACATCTGCTGCATTACAAGCCTTCGCTACTGCCAAATCCCCCACGTATTCGGCGACTCCTTTAGGTAGTGGAAACCTTAAGCGTTGATGATAAGTCAAGGGTACTCCTTTCAAGTTGTGTAACCAAGGCCTCCCAAGAATTGCATCATACGGCGAATCCACATCCACAATACAAAGAGTGGTATCTTAAATCAGGTCTTCGCACTTAACAATCTTAAATTCAATTTCTCGTTTGGCTTAGATGCAATGCCGTTGAACCCATAAATATTGTACTTTGAAACTGTTAACGAAGGAATTTCAGAATCTTTTGCTTTCATTGCTTCATATGCGGAGTTAAAAAGGATATCAACTTAACTACCAGGGTCAACAAGCACTTTTGGCACTTTGAATTTCTCTATTTGAACAGTAAGAACCAAAGGGTTTTTATGGTTTCTTCCTTCAGTTGGTACCTCACCGGCGGAGAATCCTACGCATGCTTTCATCCAATCTAACAAAGGTTCTTGCTTAACAGCGACGCTGCAAATCTCGTTCCCCAATCTATCTCGCTTATGTACCCTAGATAAGACATTGTTGTGGAATTCATCTCTAGTAATCTTGGAGTGCACAATGGAAAAGCAATCTAATTCCATTAAGTCTCGTTCTACTTTTACTTCATACACATTTGGAGCTTGAATGGCTTGAATTGGCTGAACCATGAGCGGTGGTGGTGGTGGTGGCGGTAATTCAAGAAAATCTTGGAACTTCCCTAAGCGAATGAATCTGTGGACCTCCTGCTGGACACCAGTGCAATTTTCTGTTGAATGATCGTGGAATAAGTGGAACTGGCAAAAAGGAGTTAGTATTAGTTGGAAGAACCCTGGGATTCCCTCTATTGTAGGGATAGCGAATATCGTCTCTGCAATTTCAATTCTCGATCTGTCCCCGAGCATCGGTATAAGAAATACGAAGCTTATGAAGTGTAACATCCTGGAAAGCTTGTCGGTTGCCTCTGCCAAATTTTCTGTTATCGTCGTTGATTGCCATTCCCATTTCGCCGATTGTCACGTCTGCATCTATCATCATTTCTTCCTCGATTATCTTGCCTATCTCTACCATCGTAATTGTCTCGCTTTTGAGAATTCCAATGCTGCTCAGCGGTTGTTGGATGTTGTTGTTGCTTCGCAGTCTCTGGTACTACCGTCGCCGAGGAAGAAGCTTTCGCTAATATCTGATGTTTTGCCTTCAGCCATTCTCTTTTTATTTTTTCTTGTTCTTCTAAGGAGTAACTATTGATTGAGTGAATTTGCTTTACTCTTTCTTTCTTTAAGCGAAGCTCCTCTGCCTGAATTTCTTCGTAATTTATCCATTCATTTTGCTTAGGTCTCATAGCTTTCATATCTTTCGGTACGTCCCAGAATACGTTTTAATACATAGGGTCTGATGTCTCCATAGAGTTAATGAACGCTCTTATCTTATCCTTGTCAGATATCGTTGTCCTACTTCGCTACAAAGCTTTCTCCATCTCTGAATTAAACTTATGTACGTCTCTGATGGTCTTTTCTTGATGTTAAACAATCTTTCCACGCCTGGGCGACTTCTGTTATTCTGAATGTACGTGCGCAAGAATTTGCTCTCCAATTTGTGGAATGAACCAATTTAACCTTCGTCCAACCCATCAAACCAAGCCAAAGCTTCATCTTTGAGAGTGCTGGGGAATGCCATGCACATTATGGGGTCTGAATTTACCCATGCCGCTAAGTCTCGCTTGTAACTCCTTAGGTGCTGAGCAGGATCCCATGTTCCATCAAAGATGGACGAGAACTTTGGCATGGTAAACCTTGTAGAGACGTGGCCATATGTAAAACATTCTTTAAAGGGCGTCTTCTTTGCCTCAGAAAGTGTTGTTTCACACTCTGACTCCATCGCGGATCCTCCCATCGCCGCCACTTTATTTTTTAGTCAGCGAAGCTCTTTTTTTATTCCCTTATCCATTCCTTCACGCCCTCCTGAAACATCGTAGCCTTCAATATTCCTTCTGGGTATTTCCTTCCTTCTACCTCTCTCATCGTATTTTGCTGACGAGTCAGAAACTTCTATTGTGCTAGCCTTGCTTCTTTCTGAACCACGAGTGGTGCGCCAATGAGACGTGTGACTCCTGCTCTGTATCATCTTCCTATTTTCCGCCAAAAATTCTCTGTGGCTCTGCAAGACAGTCTTCATTTGCAATTGCATCTGCAGCTGCATCTGAGATGTCCGTCGATTGTTCGCCTCAAGGATTTGCTTTAATAAGGTCTTTGTAGTATTAGTGGATCCCGTATTATCGGCCACTACTATGGGCCTAGCCAAAGTTACGTCAGGTGCTACCGATGTACCACTGTCACTGGCGACTTGATGAGCATCTTCCACTATGTTGGGTTCAATGACCACTGCCGGAGCTACCGTCAATACATTAGGTGCTTCGCCGACAATCCTTCGAGTTGTATCCGCCGCCCTGGTAACATATCCTACTACATTATGGGTGCCACCCGCTGCATTAGAAGACTCGCCGACTACTGTTTGGGATGTCCTAACGCCACCAATTGGCTCACCAACTCTTCCTAGTAACTCGTTAGGTGCCCCTGCATCTTCCAAGTGGGTAATATCCTCCAGCAGGACTTCGTCTTGATTCACTTGTTGTTGCACAGATGACCGCCGAGGTAAATCTTGACTCGCGAAAAGAGAATTTGGCAATCCTGCTGACTCTGGTGCTCTGCTTCTATTGGTGGGACGATTGGGAAATACCAATGGGGTAGGTGTGATGGGGTACCTTGGAGGTCTACCCGCCGGAGCTCTACTACTCTTACCCCTAGAACCCATTCGTCGAATATCTGTAAAAGAAGACAAACACACTTCCTGACGTATTGCTCTGTTAGTACTGTGGGTAAGTGCTAAACGAGTTAGTGGAGGTGGTTGTTAATGAAATGACAAAAAAATAGCAGTATTGACAAAAAATAGCAGTCGTGACTGTAACCATGCACAAAGAATGACCTCATCGTGACAAAAAGGACTAGAGTAGCAATTTTCACTAAAATTTTCAAATAGTACACACTTCAAACATCTAATGTAACCAAAAGATTTCGATTAAAAGATGTACGGCGGCCAACTTTTTGAAAGGTTTGAAAACATTTTGTTTACATCATGATCAAAAGCTTCCCAGAATCCTAACACGGCGTATTGTTATGGTTGGCCTAAGGACTCAAACATCAGGCTTTAAAATGCCATTTATAGTAACATCTAAACCAGAAACACTCGTTGTTTCACCAAAAAATAACGCTTTGAACGGCGACTTCTAACAGTCAATCAAAAATATATATCTATATTTCCTCAAAACATACCCAAAGTAGCATATTTTCTCAAGACAAGTAGCCATCCGTACGCTATGGTCTTAAACATACCAAAAATTGCATTTTTTTTTCTAACAAAGTAGATGATTCTATTACATACTCATGTTATAAAAGTGAATATATGATGAAGTTGATGAGTTATTATGTGAAACAACAAAGTTATGAGCTTAAAACTTCACTATCAGCGAGTGTCTTTACCAAAAATAGCACTGTAAGTCAAGAAATAACTAATACAGGCGAGATTTCAACAAGCAATCATGGAAACAAGATAGTATGTATATTAATCCCTTCCAATCATGATGAAAAACAAGGAAAAACAGGTCCAAACCCTAATCTAGCGCCAAAATGTAACTGTGTAAAATCCCAAGGGGTAGATCTTAGACAGTACACCCAAATAAACATACACAAGCATACACAGAATCATACACAAAATCCTACACACACAAGGTAATGAAGAGTTAAGAGTTAGAGATACTTGACATCGATATTACTTGGTTCACCCTCCTTAATGAGGACTACATCCAAGGATCCACTAGGATAAGTTTAATTACAACTCTCACCTTGCTAATCTTCTAAGTTTGATATCTCAACAAGAACTCTAATCTCGGCACTAGGCTAAGGAAATCAAGTAGACTTTTCCTCTCTCTAGACCAAACCAAGAAATGTCCAACCCTTTTCTCAATGGTTTCTCTCGCTATTTATAGAATTTTACATTAGTGGATAACAGCTAATACAAACAACAACTATTCTGACATTTTTTGTCACCACTCGCCGACTACCCTATCGTCGAGCCGGTGTTTATTCTATCTAGTCTTGGCGGCCAAGTCTTCTCAAGGCTAAGGATTGCTGACGAGGAATCCACTGAGTCAACCAGTCAAATCTGACAATATGTCTGTTCTGACGAGTAATAAATGCCCAACTACTTCTCAACTGCCTCCGATGCAGTGTCTTTCTCTCGCTGCCCTTACTCCGCTCACTTGTCCTTCCCTCGTATCTCGCCATCATGACCTTTAGGTCTCTTCACGCTGATCTTCTAACTAGATGACTCGCCAGGGGTCTTTACTGTTGATTTTATACTTCTCGCTAGTAATCTCTTTTTGCAACTTCACCTTTAGGATGCCTTTATTTGGCAAAGGCATATTCTACACTCACATCCTCGAATGGTAGGCATAAAAGACCCCGAGTGGTAGGCATATATAAGTCCTCGAATGGCGGGCATACAAAGCCCTCGAATGGTAGGCTTAGTCCTCGAATGGCAGTATAAGTCGTAAGGGCCCCACGACTTACATGGCACAATCCTCTACCCACAAGACACCCCGTTAGCGGTGGGTACATTGAATCTAAGCTACATAAGCTAAGAGTCAGTTGGACCCACTACCATTGCGACCACTGGGATCTCCTTTTTTGAGGCGTCGCGGGGACAATAAATGGGATTAACATCTGCCTTTAAGGCGGATGGAACCCCGAGGCAGCTAATTAGCTTACATTCACGGGAATGTTAAGCGAGTTACGCAGCCGAGGGACTTCCTACAAATTGTCAATATACTGCCTTGAAGAGAGGCAGGCGAGAAAAATAAGGGTCGAGCTCTAGGCCGCGATAGGAGAATAGTACCATGTCTAAGCTCCAGCCTTGACCGGCACTCCCCCATTGTGCTACCTCATCAACAAGATCCAGAATAGCAGCTACCCGACAGTAAGATCCCTCATTTACTTACGCTAAATGGGTTCTCGGAACACCACCATGTTCCCTCGGAAGGTACTAAGGTATCTTCGTGACCCACCTAATGAACTGAGGCAAACTGGGTATCTATGGTCTCGATTGCTTTTGTCTTTGCTTGAGATAGGCAGGTAGCTCATAGCCTTTGGCAAGGGTGATCTGCAACCCCCACTAGCTTGGTTTACTGCCTCCCGCATCGAAGTAAGTCCTTGATATGGCACAGCGAAAACAATTTAAAATAATCGACACGTGGAGAATCCACCCCGGTAAACAAAGTAACAATAACTCCAATCCAAGAGATTAACACAATAACAAAACTCCAATCAACTGATAATCACTCTCAAGAGTTAAACGACAACTTCAATAAGTTCTGCATAAAGATGAGCTAACCAAGCTCAAGAGAAAAAGAGAGAGTCTAGGGTTTTAATAGGAACCCTCACAGGCTAAAACCAAAAAGGAAAAAAACAATAACCCAAGTCCATGACCCGTAAAGAAAGAGATCCGACCTTCACTAGATACGTCCCGTATCAGGCTCCCCGACTGCGAGAAGACTCCACCTCGAGTCGTCATCGGAATATATAGGGCCTTCTGCAAAGTAAGGATATAAGTTAGACACGTTAAATGTAATGGAGATGTTCAGGTTGTCCGGCAGTTCTACTACATATGCATTGTCATTGATCTTCCGTGAGATGCGAACTGGTCCATACTTCTTATGCTTGAGCTTGCCATAAGTACCTGCAAGAAAACGGTTTTTTCGAAGATGTACCATCACTAGATCACCCACTTCAAATGTCTGAACCCTGCGGTGTTTATCAACTCTAGCCTTGTAAGCTTCATTGGCCTTTTGTAAATGTTTAGCCACCTCCTTATGAATCTGCGATACCCTTTCAGCTAAATGTTGTGCAACAACATTTTTATTAGGCACATCAGGAAGGGACGCTAAGTCCAAACAAAACTTGGGAACTTGGGTATACACCACTTCAAATGGTGACTTACCGGTAGAACTATTTTTCATGCTATTGTAAGCAAACACCATCTGTGAAAGGTTGACATCCCATTGTTTGGGTTTCTCAGCACCCAAACACCTAAGCATATTACCTAAAGTTCTATTAGTGACCTTGGTCTGGCCATCAGTTTGTAGGTGGCAAGTGCTACTAAAATTCAGATTGGTTCCTAATCTCCTCCACAAAAATCCCCAAAAGTGGCTGGTAAATTTCGTATCTCTATCAGAAACAATGGTTTTTGGCATAACGTGTAAGCGAATTACCTCTCGAAAGAACTATCCAGCTACTCCGGAAGCATCGTCAGTTTTCCTACAAGCAACAAAATGTGACATCTTGGAAAATCTGTCTACGACAACCGTTATGGAGTCCTTACCTCGTTGTGTACGCGGCATTCCCAAAACGAAATCCATCAATAAATCTTCCCAAATATTTACTGGAATTGGTAGCGGCATATACAATCCAGTATTTTGAGCACGACCTTTGGTTGTTTGGTAAATGTAGCACCTCTCTACGATTTTGCCCACATCCCGACGAAGTTGAGGCCAAAAGTAGCGATTAGACACCAAATCTATGGTGTTTTCCCTGCCCAGGTGAGCACTAAAACTCCCACCATGCAACTCTCTCATGACTACTTCACGAAGTGATGTGCATGTGTAGATAGTGAAAAATGAGAGAGGGACAAGATTGTCAAAACACTCTCGAAACCATGTCTTATTAAAGGCAATCGCCTATTCAGGCTCATCTCTATAGCTCAGAGTGCAACTCATTCCATGAGCCAAACAAACTCTCTATGAGCTCTCTCTTATAACTCCGGTGGGGAGGGTAATATCATAGAGCAGTACTAATGATCTCACCAACATATTAAACCCATTGATCTGCCCAGAGTCAGGCCACTTAATGGTACACGGTGAAGAATCAACAGAGACGCATCCTCATGGATTTCCTCTTAAATACGACTCAACATACGAGTCTTGGTGCAAACCTCGGAAATATTGAAGCCCCAGGCCGGTCCGGAGCTCTCTGAGAAGCATACACCAGCCTAAACAGGCCTAAGCGGACCTAATCCAAAGTTCAGGATGGTCTAGCATACCATGGATAAACACGCCATGACCTCAAGTGTGTTGCAGCATAAGCACTCACACCACGACTAAGGCACAGGCTGCCCAAAGTCGACCTTGGCCAGATTCCAAGACCATAAACGCCACATAGCATGGCACCACAAACCATGAAGTCACCATGGATCCACGAAAATCAGCCTTGGCCAAGAGGCCAAGGCCATGGCGTAAAACGCCACAAACCTACTTAGTCTGGCCAAAGGCCAAGACCATAACGAGAAGCATAGCCGTCAACAGGCTGGCCTTAGCTAGAGGCCAAGGCCGTGGCGCCATAGTCCATGGCGCCACAACAAGTGGACCTTGGCCAGGAGCCAAGGCCATGGCGCCATAAGCCCTGGCGCCACCTTAACACTACCAACGCCAAAGCGCGTCCAAGCTTGGCCTTGGCCAAAAGCCAAGGCCGTGGCGCCATAGTCCATGGCGCCAAGAGCCATGGCACCACACCAGCGCCAATGCGCATTCCAACACTTATGGCCTTGGCCAGACAACCAAGGCCACTCCTATGCTCGTGTCCCAGAGGCACTGCGCTCATGTTAGTCACGACGATTAGTCGTACGACTCTACTCTACTCAACTCAACTACGCAATATCTGCGTACCACTCGCTCGAGACATCAAAACATCACACGGGGGGATAACTTTAGGGGTATTGGTCTGGCGGTCTACGGCAGTTGAAAGAAACTGATGGAGATAGTGGGCAGTTACGAGAAGATGGCGCGAGTGGGCATGTTCCACACGACTCAGGCAGTTATGGAAACCAACGCATGTCCTCCACTCTTCCACGACTTCCACCTTCTCTGTCGAGAGATCAGGGTGAGTTCAAACTATAAATAGAGGCTTCCTCTATTTTCCAAGGCAGAACATTAAGAACTTCAGAAACGTTCAGAACACCTAGAACACACAATCCAGAGCCTCAGAGAAACACCTGAGAATCGAAACACGTTTCTTGCCTTGGAGATTTCCAATCGACTTCACGACGGAGATCTTGAACTCTTACACCCAAAACACATCCTCAACCTGATCTCAAGTTTCTTCGTTGTTTCCCTTCCTAGACCAATCTCTATCCTCTATGTGACCGAAGCAAGACGGGAACGGCCATCCGTGGTTTAGGCTTGTCTTGTTCGACTTTGATCTTCGAGCACTACGAAAGTACCCAGAGACGGTACATTGTTTTTCCAGGTAAAAACAGCGTGGTAAGCATAACTGGTTACCCTTGAATAGGTATCCATCTTGAACGTGGTAGTCTGGTTTTGGACGTCCCTATACACAAGATGCCCAAATTTCACCAAAGTCAGTATCACCTTCATAACATTCTTTAACAACTTCAAAACCTACCAACTTCATTTTGAGCTCAGTTAGCAAAGTAGCTCTCCCTACTCAAGGCGTCAGCTACTTTATTTTGTGTGTCTGATTGAAGGTGAACTTCTGGATATAAGTAACCCATCTAGCATGCATGGGATTCACTGTCTTCTGAGTACTTAAGTACTTTAAAGCTTGATGGTCACTGTGGAGGATAAATTTTTTGTGCAAAAGATAATGCTCCAATGTTTCAAGGATCTTATTACGACATAGAATTCTGATTCATATACGGTCCAGCGTTGTCGTAACTCTTCCAATTTCTCGCTCATGTATTCAACTAGCCTTCCTTCTTGTGAGAGTAATGCGCCGATTCCCCTCATAGATGCATCACAGTCAACTTCGAACAAGTTCGAAAAATCATGTAACGCCAACACAGGTGCGGTACATAACTTTTCATTAATCTGTTCGAAGCTCTTCTCTTGCTCCTCTCCCCAAGTAAAACGACCCTTCTTGAGAAAGTCCGTGATAGGATCCACAATGGTGCTAAAATTGCGAATGAATCTTCTGTAGAATGTTGCTAGACCCATGAAGCTACGGACATCAGTCGGCGTCTTTGGAGTTGGCCACTCACGGATTACTCGCACCTTTTCTTCATCAACTCGTACCCCATCTGCCCCCACTACAAAGCCCAGGAATGGGATACTCTTCATCATGAAACTACGTTTCTTAACGTTCATAAATAACTCATTACCACGCAATGCTTCCATGACCGATCTTAAGTGTTCGATATGCTCAACTTCCTTCTTGCTGTAAATTAGGATGTCGTCAAAATAGACAACAACAAATTTGTCCAGGAACTGTTTAAGAACTTGATTCATCATCCGCATAAAAGTGCTAGGTGCATTTAACAGTCCAAATGGCATCACGAGCCATTCATACAGTCCCTTATTCGTCTTAAATGCAGTTTTCCATTCATCAACTTCTCGTATTCAAATTCGGTGGTAGCCATTCTTGATATCAATTTTCGAAAATACCGTTGTTACAGCCAACTGATCTAATAGATCTTCTAGCCTCGGTATCGAGAATCCGTAGTTAACGGTGATTTTATTAATGGCTCAACTGTTAATACACATCCTCCAACTTCCATCCTTTTTCGGTACTAATAGAGCCGGTACCGCACATGGACTCATACTGTCTCTAATAACCCCCCTTCTTTAATAACTCTTCAAATTGTTTTCGAAGTATATCATGCTCTTGCGGACTCATTCTGTAATGAGCAAGATTCGGTAGACTGGCACCGGGTACAAGATCTATATGGTGTTGAATATCTCGCAACTGTGGAACTCTACTTGGTAAATCAGCTGGTCCCAAGTCTTGGAACTCATCAAATAACGCCTGCACCTTCTCATGGATTGGTTCTGAGATTGCTTCTTCCTTTCCCTTAACGATCAGCGTGAATCCCTCTTCCACTTCACCTATATGTTCATGTAACTCACGACCACCCACTGTATGGAATATGTTCTTAGTCTCCACATTCTCACTTTCTGGTGATTTGCGCTTACCGGGCATTAATATGATTAGTCTTTCCCCATATAAACTCATACGAGTTGCTCCTTCCCCTATGGATTGCATCAGTACCATACAACCAAGGCCTACCAAAGATTAGATCACAACAATCCATTTCCACAACATCACATTCAACAATATCAACATATTTTTTCCCAATAGAAATAGGAACCTTGCACATTATGGTCACCCACATCTCTCCGCCTCCTTTGATCCATCCTACCTTGTAAGGATCAAGGTGTTCTTCTTCTTCCAATCCTAGGTTTATTAAATTTTCTTCACTACCACTGTCAATAATAATACGACATAATTTCCCATTGACTATTCCCGGGATTCTAAAAAATTTCGTCCTTTGATCACCATCAGTATTATCAATTAAATACGAACGATGAACAACAAAAATCTTACCTGTTTATGTCATGGGTCAACGATGATTCTCAAACTCCACTGCCTTCATATTTTACAAGTTTCGATCCATGCTTCCACAAACTCTCAACAAAACCTTCAGAGGAATAACGCAGGAAAAGCCTACTCCGATACCACCTGATATGGCACAGCGGAAACGATTTAAAATAATGGATACGCGGAGAATCCACTCCAGTAAACAAAGTAAACATAACTCCAATCCAGGAGATTAACACAATAACGATACTCCAATCAACTGATAATCACTCTCAAGAGTTTAACGGCAACTTCAATAAGTTTTGCATAAAGATGAGCTAACCAATCTAAAGAGATTCAAGCTTCACTAGATACGTCCTGTATCAGTTATGGAGTTGCACTCTAAGTAACCTTAGGAGCCTAGAATCTACAAAGTATAATCTGTGATCGGTCATAAGTTGCTAAGCAAACAACAAAGTAACACAAAAACAGGACAAACAACATTCTTCATTAAAGAGACTAAAAACAACAGTCCCGGGAAACACATTAAAAGGTCTACATATTTTACAAAGCAGAGCATAGCTCCCACTAACAAGGAAAACTCTACAAGAAGAAGCTTTGATACAATCTCCGAAAACTGCAGGGGCAGCCAAAGATAGCAGAAGGAATGCAACATCTTCTATGCGGTATCTTCGGTAGCCTCCTCAGTTTGAGTATCTTCAGTGGCAAGAACATCCTTGGCACCACTGGCGGCATCCTGGATAACAGGTTCAGAACCTTTAACGTTATCACCAATGGGATCGTCTCTTGGCTCCTCAGGACGATTATCTACACCTTGATCCTCGTCTTTTCCCACTACGCCCACCATTGTCTTCCCCACATTATCCGGCCTCTC
>JAJJMA010127990.1:11528-22548 GCA_023529015.1 Papaver nudicaule | reverse complement strand
GCCAGCAGCCCTTCTCTTCACCATATCTTGCGCCACATATTGAACCCTCAGGGAGTCACCAAGCCAGCATCAGTATCCAGCTTCGTCTCAGGATCATCCATGACATTGGGATATGTCATAGGTTTCATACCAAAGGATCTGAAAAGGTCACGAGTATGCATTCGACTGAACTGAGCTGTCCTGTCAAACTCGCCCTCTATGTGGAGTTTTTGGGAAGCAACTTGTTCTTTGAGGGAGTTGATTTCTTTGTCCTTGGAATCTATATCAGTTTTATGGTTTTTCTTTAACAACCCAATATCTTCATCCTTCTTCTTCAAATACAACTCCAGCTTCGAAATTAACTCGGACTGAGCCTTCAAAGCCTCGGCATTAGCATCTCGCTCGCTAGATACATTTTCAAGCTTCTTCCTCACGTCAACCTCGTCACCTGTAATTCACAAGCAAAGTATTTTAGGTCTCAAAATAAGCGCACTCAATTATGACATTTGCTCCAAAACCCAGATTTATCTTACTCCCGGCCTTCACGAGCTTAGTTGTAAGGTCATCCTTTTCGCGACGAATGTTCGTCACCTCTCCATCAAGACGATCAATCTCCTTCCCTCGGATTCTGGACAGATTCAGTAGGTCATACCATGACGAAAATACTGCAGCCACAATAAAAAATTTAGCAAACACAGAGGCACGAGGGGAGTACGAAGAGTCAAGGGATAGTGCCCACCCCTTCCAGGAAGGCTTGATGTTTAGGAAACTCCAAATCAAAATTTTCACCATCAAATTCTTCGGCAAAATCTTGGGACATGAAGATTGCAAGGCTCGCGTCAAGCTGGTTTTTCGAAGGGACCTCAGAGTAAGCTTTCAGGTGATCGGCAACATCCTGAGCAAAAGGACCAGCCCGAGAGCAGCTTTCTAAAAATTCCTCGATTTCTTTCTCGGAATAAGCTCGACGAGAAAACCTTAGAGACACTACAGGAGAAGCCATCGATTGACACAACTCGGAAGCATCAATTTCATCCTGATTGGTCCCATAAACATTTAAATCCAAGCCAGAAGAAGGAAGATCCATTTCATACTCAGTAGCAGAGGCAGTTGAGACAGTAGAGGCACTGACCTTCTTGGAAGAATTATTCCCATCTCGAGAGGACTCGGGTGGGGTAGTGGTATTTATCTTCGAAGGCTCTGGGGGATGAGACTTCCTTTTACTTTTCTTCTGGGAATTACTGATACAGGTGTATCTCCTTCTAGCTTTAGGAACTTAGTCGACCTCAATTTAATTGAGGAAATGACTCTATTTAGGAAAGGATTCCTATATAGAGAAGGATTCTTTATAAAGAAGAATTCTTAGATTAGGAAATAAATTCCTAGGAGGTTTTGGGAAACCCAAACCACTATATACAAAGGTGCCTAGCTCATAGCTTGGACACCGGAGGCATCTAGTAAATCTAGAGAAGAAGTTTGTGAGGTAACCTACATGTTGCAAAAGCAAGCTTAGTGAGATTGTGAGCGTGAAAGGGAGAATTGTAATATTGTCTTGTTCATAATCTAGAGAAGATATCTTTCTTCGTAATTTGTTCTTGTGTCTACGTTTTACCTATCTTTCGTCTATAGTTATTTCGAATTCCGCCCTAATAACTCTAGTCATCAAGAGTACAAAGATTATACGTATCAAGTTGGTATCAGAGCTTAGTTATCTCCTTTTAGGGAAGATTACTGTGGTTTAAGGTCTTCACTATATCTCTCTACAAGAAGCTTGGTGAGTTACTCGTAAAGCAGGAAGACGTTAAGAGGACAAGGAACCCTAGGATGAAGCCCGGCGAAGAACCTAAGGTCGATAATACCCCGAAGACTACTGAGGAGAAGGTAGCTACGCTACAAACAAACATGAAGTCAATTCATGACACTCTTAAAGAATTGAAGGAATGTATTCTTTCCAACACACCCCGGCCAAAGAAAAAAAAGAGTAAGACTCCATCTGAGGCTGCGGATGATGAGGAAGAAGAAGATGAACCAGAGGATGAGGAAGAAGAAGTTAGGGGATGAAGAAGAAACCAAAGAACCTAAAAAAACCAAACCTCTTGGTAAGAAACGGAGTAATAATCTGAAAATCGATTTCCATGTTGAAATTCCATACTTTGATGGGAGTATCGACGTAGAGAAATTAGATGATTGGATAGAGCGTCCAGTGACGTATTTTTCCTTTGACAAGTTTAATTCAGGGAAAAAGATTGCTTGTGCGACATTGAAGCTACAAAAGCATGCTCTTATATAGTGGAAGGCTTATAGAAGACAAAACCAATGAGCATTGTCGTGGAAGAAGTTTAAGGAAGTCATAAGGAAACAATTTTATCCGGTTGGCTACCTTGAGGAAAGATGGCTCAAGTGGTACAACTTGAAGCAAGCATACAACCAGTCCGTGCAAGAATATACTTCTGAATTTCAGAACCAAGCTATGGTGTTTGATTCAGACTTAGGAGATAATGCTATCTACATGAAGTACATCTCTGGGTTCCATGAGTATATACGGAGGGAGTTGAAGATGTTTTCAGTCGATAACATCGCTGAAGCAAGTGTAAAAGCCCATCCCATTGAAGGTAGGCTTAAGAAAACTGACTCTAAGGGAAACCCGAAGGTGAAATCTGGAGGTACCAGCGTCAAAGGAGGTGAAAGAAGCAAAGACGAAGGGAAGTTCAATGACAAAGGAGGTTTGTCTTGCACACATTGCAAGCAAACAGGGCACGTAGTAGACATGTGTTGGGAGAAGCATCCTCATCTTAAACCAAGAGGGATACAGAAGAAAGAAGCCAAGAAGACCACACTAGTTGCTCAGACTTCAAAAGAAGTTCAAGGACTGACAAAACCTAACTCGAAGCTTTCCCTAATGACCAGAGCAACAAAAGGACCTACAAGAGATGATCCTAGGGAACGACTCTTCCTTGTGAAGATGCAAGTTAAGACAACATTGGTTGATGCTGTTGTTGACCCGGGAAGTCAGAAGAATTTACTTTCAAATTCTTTGGTACAAAAGCAATGTTTGAAGACATTCAAACATCCAAATCCATATCCGTTGGGATGGCTCCAAATGGAAGGAGGGTTACAAGTGTCGCAGCAGTGTACATTCAAGTTTGCTCTAGATGAGTCATACATTAACGAGGTTACATTCGACGTAGTTCCATTGGATGTATGTAAAGTTGTACTGGGAAGTCCTTATTTATGGGACAAAGATGCTACTCTATATAGAAGGGAGCAGAAGTACACCTTTAAGAAAGAAGGTGAGACTTATGTAATTCGGGCTATAGAGTCTCCCCTTGTAGGAGCAAGTCTGATTACAGCCACTCAGGCTAAGCGGTTGGTGAATGCTAGTACAAAGTTTATTATCCTTGTGATCCGTTCTCTAGAAGAGAATCCGAGTAGAGTTTGTTTGACTACTTTGTCTAAACAACAAGAAGACGACCTAGATAGGTTGAAGTGGAAATATGAAGATTTTTTTTTCAGAAATCAAGGGGTTACCACCAAAGAGGAGTGTGTAACATGAGATCATGTTGATGGGAGAAAGTTTTCTACCTAATTAGGGCTCTACCGCACATCCGTTGAAGAATCCGAGGAGATAAAGAGACAAGTCTTAAAACTTCTAGAGTTAGGAGTTATAGTACCTAGTGCTTCACCTTATGGATCAACCGTGTTGTTGGTGCCGGAGAAGGATGGAGGCTGGTGTATGTGTATAGATTACCGAGCCTTTAACAAGATCACAGTCAAAAACTGCTACCCGTTACCACGAATAAATGACATGATGGATCAATTGGAGAGTGCTCGAGTCTTTACAAAGTTGGATCTTAAATCTGGTTATCATTAAGTGAGAGTGCGAGAAGATGATACATGGAAGACTGCTTTCAAGACCAAACAAGGCTTGTTCGAATGGTTGGTGATGCCGTTTGGTTTGTGTAAAGCTCCAGCGACGTTTATGCGTTTGATGAATGATTTGTTAGGATCCTTTATAGAAGATTTTGTCATTGTTTACTTGGATGATATCCTCGTATATAGCACAACCTGGGAAGAACATCTTGTTCACGTTGAGAAGGTATTTCAAGTGTTACATGAAGGCCAGCTGAAGTTGAACGAAAAGAAGTGTGAGTTTGGAAAGGAAGAGTTGGTATATCTCGGTTTTATTGTTGGTGGTGGGAAACGTAAGATTGATCCAAGGAAGGTTGAGGTGATCACTAAGTGGCCAAGACCTAGCACGATGACTGAAGTCCGAAGTTTCTTGGGCGCTTGCACATACTTGTGCAAGTTTATTAAGCATTTTTGTACTATTGCTGGGCCACTACATGGTATGACGGGGCTAAGGCAAAGTTTGATTGGCAGCAGACCCATGAAGACGCTTTTCAGTTACTTAAAAAGAAGATTTCAGAAGCACCGGTATTAGCTCTACCTAATTTACAACGTACTTTTGAAGTTGAGTCAGACGCTTCTAACTATGCATTAGGAGGAGTGTTGCTACAAGATGGTAAACCAGTGGAGTACCATTCAGAATTGTTCTCGGGTGCTATCAAGAACTATCCACCTTACGACAAGGAATTCTATGCCTTGTATCAATGTGTTAAACATTGGAGAGTGTATCTCTTAGGTAAAGAAGTGGTAGTGCACTCGGATCGTAAGCCATTGGAGTATCTACATGCACAAACTAAGTTACAACAAGCTCGACACATGAAGTGGATGTCCTACTTGATGGCATTTCATATAATCATCAAGTACAAGAAGGGAGTAACAAACAAGTTGGCCGATATGTTGTCAAGACCGCCAATTAGTTTATTGGTGGCTATGCGGATTCAACCAATTGTTCCTCAAGAGTATGCGGAGTCATACGCATCCAATAAAGACTTCACGAAGGTGTTTGAGAAAGTAAAGGGTGGTTGGAAAGGTGAGTTTGAACTCCGAGATGGATTATTATACAAAGGTCAGTTATTGTGCATTCCAGAAGATGGAGATCGATTACAATGGTTGAGAGAAGAACATACATCTCGAGTTGCTAGACACTTCGGGATGAATAAGACGCTACTTAACCTACGATGTTATGTCTTTTGAACGAAGATGCAAGATGATGTGGCTAAGTTTGTCCGAGGTTGTAAGTTGTGTTGCACATCTAAACCCTCAAACAGAAAACATGGGTTGTATCTACCATTACCGGTACCATCAAGACCTTGGGATTCTATGAATTTCCTTAGTGGATTGCCGAAGACCAAGTCGGTCATGATTACTTGTTCGTTGTGGTTGACCGGTTCAGCAAGATGATTGCATTGATTCCGTGTACAAAGACGGTGACATGAGCGGGTGCAGCAAAGCTCTTTTTCGAGCATGTGTGGAAGCTTTCCGGGTTACCTACCTCGATTATTTCTGATAGGGATAGTCGGTTTCTTAGTCACTTTTGGGATTCTTTGTGGAGGATGATGGACACTAGGTTGAATAAGAGTACAACTTTTCATCCACAAACAGACGGACAGACAGAGGTAGTCAATAGGACTATGGTTCACATGTTACGGGGATATAATTCTAAGCATCCTAAGACTTGGGATGAAAGTCTACCATATATACAGTTTGCTTTCAATAAAGCGGTTCACAGTTCTTCGGGAAAGTCTCCTTTCGAGACGTGTTATGGCCACCTACCGCCTAGTCCTTTCGGTTTGGTGTTTTCAAGTGATACAACAGTTGGGGGAAAAGAAGGAAGTGAGAGAAAAAAAGCACATAAGTTCTTGGAGAAGATTTCTCAAATTCATGCGACCGTTGAAGCACAATTGAAGATGTCACAAGCCAAATACAAGGCAAAACATGACAAGTATCTTGTTCCTTGTAATTTCGGTGTTGGTGACATGGTATGGTTGAAGTTAGGTAAGGAAAGGTTGAAATAGGAAGGTAAGAAGTTGAAGCCATTGAGGTATGGACCGTTTCGTATACTCGACCAGATTGGTGACAATGCCTTTCGTCTCGATTTACACCTTATCTAGGAATGTACTCGGTCATTAATGTCGAATACTTGAAGTTGTTTGAACCACCGTTACTGGATGGTAATGGGGATGACAAGATGATCTTACCGCGCGTAGAAAACTTATGGTTTGATCGAGAAGAGCCGCTGAAAGAAGATTGCATTTTGGAGCGAAGAGTGACTACGACACAACAAGGGGAGAAATAATCTTTCTTAATTGGATGTCAAGGTCAAGTTCCTAGCAAGGTGAAGTGGTTAAGCAAGGAGAAAGGAACTCTCGAGTTCCCTAATCTCCATTTCTAACTCTCACAAAAGTTCAAGTTCTTATAGGGGGTCCCATGATACAGGTGTATCTCCTTCTAGATTTAGGAACTTAGTCGACCTCAATTTAATTGAGGAAATGTCTCTATTTAGGAAAGGATTCCTATATAGAGAAGGATTCTTTATAAGGAAGAATTATTAGATTAGGAAATAGATTCCTAGGAGGTTTTTGGAAACCCAAACCACTATGTATAAAGGTGCCTAGCTCATAGCTTGGACACCAGAGGCATCTAGTAAATCTAGAGAAGAAGTTTGTGAGGTGACCTACATGTTGCAAAAGCAAGCTTAGTGAGATTGTGAGCGTGAAAGGGAGAATTGTAATATTGTCTTGTTCATAATCTAGAGAAGATATCTTTCTTCGTAAATCTGTTCTTGTGTCTACGTTTTACCTATCTTTCGTCTATAGTTATTTCGAATTCCGCCCTAATAACTCTAGTCATCAAGAGTACAGAGATTATATGTATCAATTACGAAGATGTAGAGCTTCCTCATCATCCTCAGTCTCAGAATCAACATCAACAATCGGGGAGGATTTCTCGCCCTTGGAACTCTCGGCAGCCTTAACTGCGGCCCTCGTCTGAGGCACTTTCGGATCATCCTTTATAACCTTTTTTGGATCAAAATCCGCAAAATAATACTTCATCTTTCCACGATTGACAATCTTCTCACATGGCTGTAAAACAGTCGATTTATCAGGAAACAAACCGGGGCAAGTATTAATACTCCAAATGGCAAAATTTTTACAGTGTTTGTTACCTGATCACTCGCCACCTTTACAACATCAGTTGGGTTAGATTTTATTTTTCTCTTCTTCTTACCATCACCTTGTTCTGGATTAAGTCCCTTGTTCTTCCTTTCTTGTTCTTTCTAGAGCCAAAAAAGATACATGAGAAGTTGATTCAGGAAAAAAATGAAGAAATTAGAGTAGAAACAACTTACTCTCGCCTTGTAGGCGGCAATCTTCACCTCATCATCATTACGCTCCTTCTCAGTAAAATGCATCAAGTAGAACTCAACGATTTGGAAAGTATGACCGCTCTCAAATCCAGTGAGAGCAATCTTTTCCCTCTCGTCAGAATAACCGTAAAGGATAAGACCCTCAACAAGCACTGTTTCGTATACCAGACATCATCACTATAATGGCGCAATAGCTTGTTCATTTTCGACTTGGTAGGATCAACATCATCAAAAACATGAGACACTCGAATCTTGACAAATTTCACACCCCAAGGAGTAGCTTCCTTAAGCAAACCAAACTCGACCTTGTAGTGCTTAAAGAAATTGTTAGCAGTCCAAAACGAGGGAGGCTTAGAATCTGTCGAAAACTCCTTGTAATAATTTGATCTACCCTCCGAACGGGAAACCCACTCGCTGAGTAATAGCATGGAGTTGCAGGTTAACTGCATAACACCTCGGGTGGGAGTAATACGAGAATAGATTTCATAGAATAGAGGATTCTTGGGATTATACAAAGGAATCGGGAGAGCAACACCTAATTGTTCTCTGGTAACTAGAATCCGGCGTGCACTGCATTCGTACTTGGAAAGGAGTTCAGGGGACAGATTGACATCACTCCCGAATAGTACAAGGGAAAAGTTCAGAGTTGAATCCCAGAAGCCTAGCCTTCTCATCCCAAGGAAGTGTAGGATCAATCATCTTCTGAGGAGCAACTTGCGCCTTAGGGTTTTCAGAAGATTGCTCTCTGGCGGTGTTGTCCTTCTTGGGGGCCTGAAACACAGCATCAAATTGAGTTTGACGAGCTTTTGGGCACGTTGGTGGAGTAGTATTGGGTATTCTTCCTGCCCCAACAACCATGAGGTGATGTCAGTGCGGGAAGCATCACGTATGGTATAATATGGGTGCAACATGAGGGGTTGGCAGTATCACCAGGTTCATGTAGTAACAACCTTAACATCACAAATGCGGAAACATATGTAGCTTTGGCAGTGAGAGAGCATAAGTATCATCGAAAGCGGAAGTACACAGTCTTTCTAGTTAGATTAAACTTTAAATCGAAAAATTTATTTAACGCAAAGTTGTTGTTTTAATTTTGAAATGCAAACACATTACGAAGCCAAGATATTATTTACTGACTCAAACTAGAAACATAAGGGATCTTTCCTCTTAAAGACTAACAGTAATAATATTTATTTTCTTTGACGCATTAAAACGTTGAAAGAGCCTAATTTAGTCTCTAGAGAGATGAAAAACGACAACGGGTGTCGTAGTGCAGGTAGAGCAGCAGTAGTGTGTGCAACAGCAATAACTTTAGGTAAGTGCAAAGAAGGAATAACAGAGTTTATTATGTAGTATTGATTGTGGTTTCATTACAAAAAATAGCTTTCCATTGATGGGTTCCCAATCTCTGTGAGGGAACGGTAGAGAAAGTGAATACCATGCCTCCCTCCTCACCAAAGATCTATCCCCTTGTCTCTTTACATTCTTTTCTATTTATGGGATATCAATTTTATGAGGGAGTGGTAGAGAAAGGGAACACGCTGCTCCTCTTACCACCACCCAAATCCATCTCCCTAGGTAATTTACCCTAACATCCTTATCTTAGTTGCTAGGTCTTCTTAGTTTCGCTGAAGTGAGTGTCGGTGTAGCTTATTATGTTGCTCCTCGCTTAATTGTGCGCCACGTGTTGTTGGAGATATTTTGGTACTCACATATGTTGTTGGACAACAGTACAAACGTTTAGAAATTATGTTCCGGGTTCATATGATATACTTACATGTTTGCTCTGTCAGCGGGTTTTAATTATTTTAAAATATCTTCACATGGAATGTTCTCTTATTTGTTTATGCTTGTGTGTTTCGTGTTTTTTCCAGAACGATGAAGCAAAAAAGAGTGTTCTAATATACTTGATCAGATTAACATGTTGCAGTATTCATGTCTTGCTCTTTTGTTGTTGTTTTTTTTATTTTCTTTTCCTTTTGATCAACACTTTATTATTTTGCAGGTTATTTTGAATGCTTATGTTCCTGCACTTATATATCTTCTTTAAATTTCAGGTGGGCGTATGAAGTAACTTATTCAAGATTTTATACATAAAATCAAGATAGTCGACGTCAACGTTAAGGGTAAATGTTATAGGAGATTATAGGATATACATGTTAACTTCTAGAGTTTTTTAATGGTGATTACATCTCATCAAAATGTAAGATTTGTTGCTTACTAATCGTAACCACTTAAATGTAAAATATTATAAATGGATACAGGCTCTTAGCTAGTTGATAATATATTGTCACCGTTTGTGGTTGTGGAGCTATAACAACTTAAACATTGGCTTACTGGCTCAGATGCCAGTTGAACTATTTTGAGCCAAACTGGAGTTAAATTAGACTCCCAATGTGAAGTACGGGTTACTATCTAGTTTGATACTAAAATTTGGAACCAATTCCGGTTCTATCCCATGTTAGGTTCTCCTCTCAAGTTTTACTCCAAAGGAGTCTCTTCCGGTACGTACCGCACCCCAAAACCTACAAAAAGTTAAAGAATCTTTTCGTCATTTTCTAAAATTTCAAAATTTCGGAAACGAAAATAAACTCCCGCCTATTCAAATCTTTCCCCCAATTTTTTCGACATTTAATATACAAGCATACGGATCGATGACGTGCCTGAACTCATGACCGTCAAATTTTAATCTGACCATACCGGTATACAGCAAATCTCATTGGCTAACAATAAAGCAGGCGGATCGGTGGTTGCGTATAAATGACCATCAAACCAGGCCAGTCAAAATCACTAATCCCACCGATTCATTCTATCGGAGCAAATCTCGTTTTTCAATTTTCTTTCATTTTTCAGAAGCTTTTTATTAGTTATCAATGGAAGGAACTACAACAGCAAAGGTTGGTGTCAAGGGAGGAAGAAAAGGCGGTGACAGGAAGAAAGCGATAACCAAATCAGTGAAAGCAGGATTACAATTCCCAGTTGGAAGAATCACTCGTTTCTTAAAGAAAGGTCGATACGCTCAGCGTCTTGGTTCCGGTGCTCCTGTTTACATGGCCGCTGTTCTTGAATACCTTGCTGCTGAGGTATTAGAATTAGCCGGAAATGCTGCGAGAGACAACAAGAAATCAAGAATCATTCCCAGACATTTGTTGTTGGCAATCAGGAACGATGAGGAATTGGGGAAATTGCTTGCCGGTGTTACTATTGCTAGTGGTGGAGTTCTTCCTAACATTAACAGTATTTTGTTGCCAAAGAAGAGCGGAAAGGCTGAGGGAGAGAAAGCTAGTACTCCAAAATCTCCAGGGAAATCTCCAAAGAAGTAAGGTCTGATCTAGATTCAGTTAGTAGGAATGTGTAATTGAAATGGGGGGTTCAACTTTTTGGTCCTTGAATTTAGGGATCTGTATTCGGTTTAGATTTTCTTAGAATTTTATGTTTATAAGATGAAATCAATGGAATGCAATCTTAATTTTCAGATTCGGTATTTAATTGGTTGAAATAGTATTTTTTTTTCAATCGAATCTCAGAAATGCATCCTAGTTGTATTCCATAATCCATATGTTAAAACTATCATTCATATGACAGTACAAAAATTGTCTATGGATTTTTCGGTTCTTGATCTGGAACGAAACAAAAAATCCACTAATTTCGAAAAATTTAGATTGGGGGGTTTTTGGTTTCAGAAACCCTTTTTTTTTTTTTTTTTGGTGGTTCTTCAGTAAACCAACAACTTTGGCCCAAGGAGATCCTGGCTAAGATACCTTCAGACCA
>JAJJMA010127990.1:0-11518 GCA_023529015.1 Papaver nudicaule | reverse complement strand
CAATTTTCCCGCCTTGACAATTTCATCGATTTTAAACACTAATTCACCGTCCAAACCTAAGTTATCTACGGTACAGATCACACAAGCCATTACTTACAGATCGCTCTCCACTACTGCCCCCTCTATATAACCCAATCAAAATCAGCTGTTGAAAACACATCTCAAATCGACTGTTTCGCTTCTTCTCCACTTTCAGAAAATCTAAATTAGGTTCGTTTCTCTTTATCTTCGTTTCTAAGCTAGGGTTTTTTAATTCTTGGTTTAGGTTGAATCTTTTCTTGATTAATTGTATAGTTTATTTCAGATCTGAGATGATTTTATAGGTTTAGTTTTTTCAGATCTGGAACTTGGGTTTGAGAAATTGATTCTGAATTTGTTACTAATCTATGATTCTTTTTTAAATTGCAGCTCGAAATCTCTGAAATCAACAATGTCAGGACGTGGTAAGGGAGGAAAGGGTTTGGGAAAGGGAGGAGCCAAGAGACACAGGAAGGTGTTGAGAGATAACATTCAAGGTATCACGAAACCAGCAATCAGGAGATTGGCAAGAAGAGGAGGTGTGAAACGTATTAGTGGGTTGATTTATGAGGAAACAAGAGGAGTTCTTAAGATCTTTTTGGAGAACGTGATTCGTGATGCTGTTACTTACACTGAACATGCCAGGAGGAAGACTGTTACTGCCATGGATGTTGTTTATGCATTGAAGAGACAGGGAAGAACTCTTTATGGTTTTGGAGGTTAGGGTCTTGTTCTGCATAATCTTGCTGTCAAGAGAACAAAAAAGCCCCAAATATATGTTCTAATATCAGTATCTTTTGTTCTAAATTTCCAATAATCTTTAATCTAGTTAGGTTTTCAGTTGGAAGTTTTTGTTTGGTCCAAGGATGTAATTACTGCTTTCCCCATGAATGTTATCTAGCTACTTGTAGAAGGATTAATGAAATGAAGTTTACAGTTTCTTCCAATTGATATTGCTGGTTTCTTCTTGTTGTTGATGATTTTACATAATAAATCAACTTGGGGCTGTTTGGTTTTGATTCGTTTGTGATAGTGGTTTCTGTGTACATCTCAATGCTGGTGTAGAATTCATTGTTCTTCTGTTACACCTTCAAAGTTTAATTGAAGTTTTTGCCCCACCGACTGAGACTTGTTTATGAACATACATCAGTTTTTATGAGCCCCCTCTTCCAATCTAATTTATAGACTCTCAAAGTTGCTTCATTTAGTTGTAGAAAAATGAAGATTTGATACTGACTTGGGACTCAGAATCCAAAAATGTACAACTAGAGAATTTATAAAGAAGGGTGTTATCCGGAGATGCAAATTTGACAGGCGTTCTTTTGGTTAAAACGTAGTCGATTGCTAGCCGAGAGTAGCAAAATGAAAACATACTGAAACCGGTAAAAAATATAAAGTCACTAGTTGCTGCAATACAACTAGCTTTTTCTGATCGGTCGTCGTCGTTGGTGCAACATAACTGGGAGCTACATGCCATTAAATAGGACTGATAGGTGGCCTTTGGTTGAATCTCAGTTTATCTTCAGATTCAAAACGTGTAAAGAATGACGGATTCAAAAAGAGACAAAATCCGAATTAATGGAGTGTCTATTGACAAGCTGAAGTTTTACAGCTTCTCCATTCTCTATGCCATGGTTGCCTGGCAAGTATTGGCAAGAGTTTTGCCACTTGCATCAGGATTCATGTGGGGGCCGTACACTTTTAAAAGTCACAAAACATTGAAAGGCAAATGAATGGTCGAATTAGACTGTTTAGACTTTACAGTGCCATTGGAAGGAAGTATGCAAAACTGAGCTGCATCAACCTTGACCGCATCTAAAATAAAAAGTCCTATACATGTAGGCATTTATGGAATGATCTATTTGTCAGTGGTCAAAGAAGATACAACACCAAGGTGACTAAAATTTCCAAACCTGTAGCTACGTACCGTATCTCCAAAGATTATATCTACTTTATTACCAACTACGGCCACAATTACTTTTACTTCCAAAAGTTTCAGAATAGTGAATTTATAGGCAAGTACACAACAACAATTTCAACTTAGTATTAGTTTTGTCATTCTCATGCATAATTTATTTGTTAGGGCAGTTTCTATGGATTATACAAATTTTTTGTGTTTGTCATACCAGGTGGATGGGCAACCCGTGTTTCCCACTATGGGAAAACGATGTAAACGGCATAATGAGCTGAGCTTGTGCCGCTCAGTTAAAAAAATAAAAAAATAAAAAATATTAAAGCTTATTTTTTCTAATTTTTTTATTGTTTTTCTTAGCGGTACAACTTGTGTCGCTCGACGTAATTGGCGCCGCTCAGCTCTTATTGTGCCCCATCTAGCAAACCAATACACTTGTTGGTTTGCCAGGCCACTTTTCCGTTTTGCACCTCCCATAGTGGCATCGAAAAGGACAAATCCTGGGTTTGCCCATTCCATAGGAACTGCCCTTAGAACAAGCACTATAGTCTATAGATTGTTGAGATTTTCACACAATGTGGAGATGTGCATCCACTATGGTCAAGGATATCTCTACAATCTAGGGAATCCTTGGCATTTCCTTGGTGCTACATATGTGTAGCACCAAGTAGAGATACAAATGCGAGACGGGAGCTGAGTTATCTCAGGGCGAAAACATTTTACTTTCTACCGATACTCAGTTTCCGCATCTGAGCCCTGCGTAAACTGAGTTTCCGTCTCCTAAATATTACTACCTTTTTTTTTCTTCACACTCCCTCTACACCTCACATCTTAACCATCCATCTCCCTAGTTTTTCTTGGCCGTCAGATCCCCAACAGTTATGTTTTTCAAAATTAAAAAAAAATAGTCGTTGGGATTTCTTCTATATAAGAGAAATCTTCTTCTTTGACCAATTCATCCCTATCAATCTTGTTCCAATTGATTCTTTCTTTCTCTCTTCAAATTTTCAAATTTTCAAATTTTTTTAACAAAAAAATCAATATGGCGAGTAATTACACCGACATAGAAGATCTCGCAATTACTTACTCTTTCATTCGTTCATCAATAAATGGTTTGGTGGGTACTGTGGAACCTTGGCAGCCAGCATTTTGGATTCGTGGTTTTGATGTGTCCTGAGAGTTACAACTAATCCAAATGATAGAGACGCAAATGGAATTAGAAGTCGATGGAACCGCATTAGCAGAGACATCTTCGAGTTTTTCCGAATTATGAGAGCTATGTACCAAAGAAATATAAATGCATCACACGAAGAATTGGTCATTATAGCTCATGCTCGATATTACGAGCTCAATAACCGGGTATTCATGTTTGGTGAATGTTATGAAAGATTGAGGACGGTCAATGAAATGTTAGAGCAATGTTATGGAAGCTAGGGAAAGATATTTAGTAGATTACTTGTTGTTTTATTTTCATCTTTGCAATGTAGTTGTTGTTTTAATTAAGGAAAAATTATTCCATTGTACTTGTTTTTCCAATTAATGAAAAATTATCTTGAGTTAAAAAAAATTACTTGTGTCATTTTAATTGGGTAAACTTGTTCTTACACTCCCTCTACACCTCATAACGACTAGTTTTTCCAAATTCCCAAAATTCAAAATTCAAAATAACTAGCCAGATTCATCTTTATTTTCTTTGAGTGAAGAAGAGAGAGTGGAAAAGAAGTGAAATGAGTACATGTCGACAGGTTTTCTCCTTCCTTCTGCGGAAACTGAGTATCTGCATCCTAGAAGTTGCCGAAATCGAGTTTCCGTCTCTTTCTGGCTAATACCATAGTGGTTGCCATTTTGTGTCAAATATGCCATCCCTAGATAGCCACAATCTAGGGATGTCTTATGGCACCATAGTGCTTGCTCATAACATATGAATTTCTAGTATTATAAATATGCAAGTATCTATTCTCGTAATCTTGTCACTGCTTGTAGCTAGAAATGCCAAATTACACCACTAGCTGCCCCAAGGGATTTTTTTTAAAAAAGTAACATGACTCAAAAGTTGAATGGCAAGTCGATCTTATATTGTTATTAGTGTAGTTATAGCATTCAACTTGTTGTTGAAAATCTTGTTACCGATTCACAAATACGAGTCGAATCGTATTAAACAGTTTCACAAACTTTCAGATTCCAAATCAGAAGTAGTAAAACACAATCTTTACAATCTATGTAAAGATTAACTTATGCAGAAATTAGAAAAGAATAAGAATTTGAATAACACAAACTGAAAACAGGATTGTATTGAGGCGAGTGATCTCCATACTTAAGACATTTAATGCCCTGCACTTAATGCTAATGCAGTTTAAGGCATACGTTTCCAACATTCAACAATAGCTTTGGTAATCTTCACAGCACTTCGATGATTGCCAAAAACGAACGCGGACTGATGTAGCACAACTTTTTACAAACTCTCAAAATATCAAAGAAGATGTATTATTTTTTTGTGTCTTAAACTCAACCAGAACATGAGTTTATATAAGAGATAAAAAGGTGTTGGTTACGGTTGCAATTGTTCCCAACCGTTGTTATTTTAAAAATTATGACTGTTCCCAACAGTCACTTCTTCAGACTATGTGACTCTTCTGAACTGTCACAAATTTCAGATAGAAGGGTCGTATCCATTGGATCACACCTTTTGGATAGAGACTTGATCAGCATTGTTAGATCATAACACCTAAACTTAATCTAGACCATTAGTTCTTAACTGATCATCTCAGATTAAATCCCGACCGTCTAAGTAATTCCCATTGTGTAAGATTGAAGGCTAGAAGAGCTCCTCGCTACGAGCGTGCGAAGTGCCAAGTGCGCGTCTAAAGAAGTGCCAAGTTGCACCCATTCGCCCTGAAGGTTTGGACTAGGTGTGAGCTACTGGATTTGCACGTGACCAATAACCGAAGGTAGGTCGCACGCAAGAGATTTCACTAATTTCTACGAAACTTGTTCTACGGTTTTCAGCATAACCTAGACGCGCAGTTAGATTTTCCTAGCTTTATGATTTTCTGGTGAGGTTTCGGAGAAGTAACTTTCTGACTGATATTGATACCGACTTTCACTGGTCCGCTGGATGATGTTATAGGTTAACAGATTTGCGTATCCTTGTTGTACAGAACCGCTGAAGAAAAAAAAAACGCATACTGCTACCACCGAAATTGAAGCTACACGAGCCTGGAAGCTTTTCCAAGGTTGCGCCAAGCAAATACTTATCAAGTATCCTTTAAGGCCGTACACACATGTTTTTCAGAGGCAAGTTCTAACTATGAAGATAATTAAATGTGCAGTTTTAGAAAATTCTTTTTCCTATATGATAATTGAAGAATGTGAAAGTGAATGAAGTGATTTTATTTTTTGTTAAAAAACTTGTTTTCCTTTTTGAAAGAAGAGCTAAGTAGACTTTTCTGTGATCTGTGGGTGAGTTTTCTATGTGTGTTTCCCTGAGAAGAGAACTCACAGAACAACATCTCTTGTCGTGATCGGCCAGAAATCAAATCGGAATATAATCAATAGGAAGCTGAAAACGAAAGATTGTAAATCAAATGAATGATGTAAATAAAAGTTGTAAATGACTAAAATGTCAAAAACTGAATATAAATGTGGACAAGTTCTGGCGGGTACAAGATCTTGAATGAAAGCCGATAATGTGCTGAAATGGAAATTGTGCTGAAATGGAAATAAAAGCAGTAAAAGACTGGAAGTAAAGTGTTGAAAGTAAGGATGATGAAGGGAAATATTCAGGAAGTAAAGATGCGAGAAAGTAAAGATGAACTAAAAATAACTCGAAGAACAACGAAAACAACCAAATATCAACTACTTCCCCCCCGTTTGCACAAGGTTAAGTCGAATCCCCTTAGTCGGCACCAAAATGTAGGTGCTAGAAATTTACTAGGCTCAACTACCTCGAGTTATATCTACTCATGTGCATTTGGTATCGAAAGACACTTTCCAATGGAAGCCTAAAGGGGGTCTATGCGCAAGGCAGGAACACCACCAAATGTTTGACCTCTCTCTTAAAGAAAGACAGTCCTTATAGAGATCACTGAGCACAATCCATCCATGATACATTACTACTATGTTATAAGACATTAAAACAGACCATGTCGGTTACATAAGGAGTTTCTCCACACAACGAAGAGTGTACGACTATCTGCCTGACGCTTACATGGTTCCTATGTTTGTGGCTCCGCTGATAGTACGCGGTCTTCTGTAGGCTTGCAGTGGCTCTGCACTTTTTAGGGAGACGTCAAGAAATGTTGATGATGCCTTTGAATTTTCATTTTCTGCCATACTGTTGTTGTTATTATTATTTTATTATTTTCCTTTCAAATATCATTTGTAGCTCGTCTCCCCGCCAAATCTTTGTCTGACTCCTTTGATTTTGATAAATTAATAAATCCATACCCTCTGAAGTATTTCAAGAAATATCATTTTTGTTTCCAATTCACAAGAGCTGCAAATGATTCGTTCGAAAGATTCTATAAGTGTCAAAATTCCCCCGAGGCACCTAAAATAGTTTAAAGGGAGAGCTGGAATATCAGCGAGACGGGTGAACTTGTTATCTTCTTTCAACAAAGACGCCATAAACACTTCTTTTTAGTTAATAGGTTCTACATATTGGGTTATGCCTTCCTCCCCAACTGATACTTTGTCGTTAACAACTTACATGCTTGCCTCTCGGACTTACTCACCTTTGTCGCCACCTCACAAATTGATCTGCCTTTATTTGTATAGAGGATAGCTGCAGATTGGACTGTCCAAATCCACATTATATCTCAAAGGCTAAATTCTTATCGTGTGAAGAATTACTAGACTTGGAAAATGTTGGGCCCTTGGTAGCAATTTGTATAGTACAAACTCAGTGGCGGAGCCTGGAACTTCAAATGGGGGGGATAAATTTTTTTGGCGGCATTGGCGGCCGTAGGGCGCCGAAAATTTTGAGCGTTTTAGCTTTTAGCGAGCTATCTTTTTTTCTAGTTTAGGCTCTTGATGAATAGGTTATACGCATTATAACTACTAAACATGAATTTTCATCCTAGTTTAGGCATTTTTTTACTATGAAGGTTGAGAATTAGATAGGTATGTTACAAAAAATGTAAATTGGATGTAGTAAATTGTACAAATTCTATAAAATTGGTGGACTAAAGTAATTAAATAAAAAAAAATAGGAGAATTGGACTTAAATATATAACAATTGGTGGGCTAAATCTAAATACTAGGTGGGCTAAAAACAGATTATAGGATAAAACTAAGGGTGTAATACTGGTTTTGAAAATTTTGGGGGGGGGCTACAGCCAGGGTTAGTCAACCCCTGGCTCCGCCCATGTACAAACTACAAACACCGACTTCTCTAGCCAAAAACGGTATATCATTCTCATTTAGAATGTCCTTACTAAAAAATCTACCAATTTGTGGTTGTTTTCGAGATATTGAATTCTTGCTCCGTTACTTAGCAATTTTAGAACTACAAAAGTAGAAACCCACAGTGTAAATGATCCCATTAGAGCAGGGCTATGGATAGAGTGCAAAAACACTCAATCACTTTCATTTCGAAAGAGACTCTAAGTGAAAGAGTGAAAATCTGACTATGGAAAGAGGAATATAGCACAATAAGCGGCTGATGTTCAGCCCCTTTTGCTTCTTTTTCTCTTGAAACGGCTGATGTTCAGCCCCTTTTGCTTCTTTTTTTTCTTCTCTTGAAACGACTAATGTTCAGCCCCTTTTGCATCTTTTTCTCTTTGAAGCGGCTGATGTTCAGCCCCTTTCCTTCATTTACTTGAAACGACTAATCTTAGCCGTTTAGGGTAGACTTTCACCAACTTTTTTATATGAAAGAGTGCCTGATATATTTTGGGGGAAAGTGGTCCATGCTTTACCCATAATAGAACCAAATTTGTCCCTTTAATCATACTCTTTCGTTTTGAAAGTCCCATAGCCCTTGCTCTAATGACAATTTTTTTTTTATCGATATACACATATTGGATGTAAAATTGTCTTTCCATTTAAAGTTATATGAACGAATTAAAAATCGAACAACAGACACCTGTAACAGGTAAATATGCCATATAGTCAAATTAAAATAGAAAAAAAAACCTGGCAAATTTGGGGGCGAGCCCAAATTTAATAGGGGCGAGCACTACTTCAAATATCCCACCCCAGTTTATAAGGGGTGCTAAAATTGTGTGCAAATACTAAAAAGTCCTTACACTAATCTTACTACTAATTTAACTACATAACTAATCAAAAAACACCCAAACAAATATCATTATCAACATACACTCTTCTTCTCTATACTTCATTTCTTCATCTCTAAAATCCAAAAAAATTAAACTTTAACAACTTCAAAATTCGGAACACTAATTTTACTACTAATCTTACTACAAAACTAATAAAAAACACTCAAACAAAAACCATCTTCTCTATATCATTAACAACAAACAATCTTCTTCTCTCTATTTCATTTGTCATCTCTAAAAAATCCAAATTAAACTTTAACAACTTCAAAATTCGGATTTTGAAACTTGGTTTGTTGATTAACTTACAATACAAAGATGGTTGGTCAAACATAATCGAACGATACTCCATTGAGGAGCTTAGTTCACTAAAAACACTATGATTTGTATGAAAAATGCTCAATTTTTTCAAGTTACAGAGACAAAATCGTCAAGGTCGATGATATAATCATGACGATTGTTCTTGACTGTTGAAAAATCGTCATGGTTATATCATCGACCTTGACGATTGTTCATAATTTTTTTCCAGAGATTTCATGATTTAGACAAAGAAAAATCAAGAAAAAAACCAAAAAAATCGTCAAGGTTTTGAAGGTTTCCTTGACGATTTTTTTGGTTACTGTTTTCGCAATGCTTATAAACGTTGCTAAATCTGTTAGTCACAGTCTAATTTTTTGCAACGTTTATAAGCGTTGCGAAAACAAAAAATCGTCAAGGAAACCTTCAAAACCTTGGCGATTTTTTTGGTTTTTTTCTTGATTTCCTTTGTCTAAATCATGAAATCTCTGGGGGGAAAACATGAAAAATTGTTAAGGTCGATGATATAACCATGACGATTTTTCAACAGTCAAGAACAATCGTCATGATTATATCATCGACCTTGACGATTTTGTCTCTGTAACTTGAAAAAATGGAGTATTTTTCATATAAATCATAGTGTTTTAGTGAACTAAGCCCCTCATTGGAGCATCATTCAATTATAGTGATTATTTGACATGTTTAAAACAAAACCTTGACGATTCTAGGTTAATTTGAAGTCTATGTTTCATCGATTCAATGAAGTTTTTTGGTTTTTTTAAAATCTTAGATAGATTGGATATGTAGTAGTGATTAAATAGTTAGTAGGGATGAAGAACTATGGATTATGAATGTTTGTTTTGAATGTGAAGGATGATAGTGATTATTGATGACCGAAAATTGATGAAGATCATCATGATTTTTGATAATGGAGATAGTCTTGATGAAGATGATGGTGATGAATTAATCATATCATTAATTTTTGCTAATCAAATTTAGTTAACATTTAATCATATCATTAATCTCTACTAATCAAGGGTTGTTTTGTATTTAAAAAAATATATTTCATATGGGATGACCTTTTTACTTCATTGTAACCCTATTTTGGATTAGCCTTCGCCCCTATTAAATTTGGGCTCGCCTCCAAATAAACCACGAAAAAAAAATGGAAATAAGGAGAGTATGGTCCAATTCTGGTTCCATCCCATCTAACGTTAGGTTATCCTCTCAAGGCTTCATCAATCATAAAGGCCCATCTACAAATTCCGGTGCATACCGTATGGCCCAGGCCTACACTTGAAAACCTACGTATCCCTACAGATACAACAAGGATCTTTTACATTTCAAAATTTTCAAAATGAAATTTCATTCCCGCCTGATCAAACCTTTCCCCCCAAATTTTTGGACATTTACGAATCATCATACGGATCGATGACGTGCCTTGATTCGTCACCGTCAGATTTTAATAATATAAAATAAATCTTATTGGTTATTAACATTTCACACGGATCGGTGGTTGACTATAAATAACCAGCGAACGAGACCAGTCGAATCACAAATACCGATTCAATCTATCAAAGCAACTCTCAATTTTCTTTCAAATTTCATAAGCTTTTTTCAGTTATCAATGGAAGGAACTGCAACAGCAAAGGTTGGTGTCAAGGGAGGAAGAAAGGGCGGTGATAGAAAGAAAGCAATAACAAAATCAGTGAAAGCAGGATTACAATTCCCAGTCGGAAGAATCACTCGGTTCTTAAAGAAAGGTCGATATGCTCAGCGTCTTGGTTCCGGTGCTCCTGTTTACATGGCCGCTGTTCTCGAATACCTTGCTGCTGAGGTATTAGAATTAGCTGGAAATGCTGCAAGAGACAACAAGAAATCAAGAATCATTCCCAGACATTTGTTGTTGGCAATAAGGAACGATGAAGAATTGGGGAAATTGCTTGCCGGTGTTACTATTGCTAGTGGTGGTGTTCTTCCTAACATTAACAGTATTTTGTTGCCAAAGAAGAGCGGAAAGACCGAGGGAGAGAAAGCAAGTACTCCAAAATCTCCTGGAAAATCTCCAAAGAAGTAAGTTCTGGATCTAGATCTAGGTAGTGGTAATGTGTAATTGAAATGTAGGGTTCAACTTTTGGGTTCTTGATTTAATGATCTGTACGTATTCGGTTCAGATTTTCTAGACATGTTTATAAGATCCAATATATGAAATCAATGGAATGCAATCTTAATTTTCAGATTCAGTTATCAATTGCTTGAAATGGTAGTTTTTCCAATCAAATCTCAGAAAAGCATCCCTGTTAAAGCAATCATTTATGTATATGTATCAGTAGAAAAATTCTCTCTGGATTTTTCTGTTCTTGATCTGGAACAAAACAAGGAACCACTGATTTTGAAAAAAATTAGACTTGGGGGATTTTGGTTTCAGAAACCCAGCTTTTTAGTGGTTCTTCTGTAAACCAACAACTCTAGCCCAAGAAGACCCTAGTTTCTATGAGCCCCATCTTCCAATCCAAATATAGACACTCAAAATTGCTTCATTTAGTTGTAGAAAACTGAAGATTTGATACTGATTTTGGGACTCAGAATCCAAAAAGATATACAACTACAGAAATTATAGAGAGGGTGTTATTATGAGATGAAAATTTGACAGGCGTTCTTTCTACTAAAACATAGTTGATACGAGCTGATTGTTGAACCTGGTAAAAATATAAAGATGTGTCACTAGAAAAGTCGGTGCAATACAAGTATACAACTAGTTTTTTTTTTTTTAATCGGTCGTCGCCGTTGGTGCAGCATAAATACTAGGAATCACATCCATTGCTGAACCTTTACAGCTTCTCCATTCTCTACATTATATGATGGATGTCAGTTTTGTCTTCAGATTCAAAACGTGGAAAGAATGATGGATTCAACAAGAACAGTGGAGTGTCTATCGACAAGCTGAACCTTTACAGCTTCTCCGTTCTCTATGCCATGGTTGCCTGGCAAGTTGCAAGAGTATTGCTACTTGCAT
>JAJJMA010127975.1:1336-22565 GCA_023529015.1 Papaver nudicaule | reverse complement strand
GAGAATTTGACTGTGAACAGAATGAAGGGGTTGTGTAATCAAGATTTTGTTACTAGTAATATAATCTCAAGGCTGATTTCAATTAAAACTGTTTTGGGGTTAAGAGTTGTTTTAAATTTATGAAAGGGATTTGGTATATACAGCATGGAGATTTCGGTTATATACGAATGTCTGGTACATGTAATTCCCGACCCGACGGAAATGGAGACTTATTTTTTAGAGGAGATAATATAACGCTAATCACACAAGTATAATTGTTGCAAAACCAACAAATAATTCATTCGTAACACTGATTTGCAAAACCACAGATTCAATAGGTTTTCTTTGAAACAGGGGGAGTAGATCTAGATCTAGAGTGGGAGAGAAAATGGAGGCTGTGAAAGTTGTGTGGACTTGAGGAGATCCTTTTTATAGGACCCTAACCCTAGTGTTCTGGCCATAGGATTTAGATCCAGTCTCATGGAGGTGGTAGGATTAAAATTGGAGGTTCTGGTGCAGTTGACTTGAGTACATTAGTTGACTGTCGGGTGGGACAATGCTACAAACTATATATTGTTGGTTTACGATGACTGAAATATGTTTCCTACATATATGTCTGGTCTCAAGTTTATGTAATCGGTGATTTACACAATGTTTTACACTACAGGAAAAGACCCCCATTAACTACATTCAGAAAACGTAGTCATACCAGTTTGACGACGTTTTTCATAAGGTTATTAAATGGTGGAGTGGTAAAAAGTCCTATACTTAATACGACCTTCCCTGAAACGTCGTTACCAAATGTAGTCAAAACACCCTATGACGACTCATCAGTTTTGTAGTCTGAAACTATTTCACGACTCACACCAACTGAAATCTTATAGCTTATCACAACTTTACTCAGGGTAGTAATTTGTTCTATAACAACTTATACTCAGCATCGTTCTAAGATCTTAACAATGAAAAAAAAATACGAATTAGCATAGGATCAGGGTAATTACAAAATTAAAAATAGAATTAGATTTTTATTATTACTCATGTATTCAATTTACAATATCATTGCTATAGTTACAAAAAATGGAATTTTCAATGCACTTCAATCTTACATCTAAAAATGAGGAAACCCAACAGATACAAAACTTCACACATCAGGGATCTTTGAATCTCATTGAAAAAAGCTTAAATAAAAATACATGCAACCTGTATTTTGAGCTGTGATTTCGATTACAATCAACATCAACATGAATCTCTGAAATTTCCAGAATGAATGGTCTAGCTAGGCTGCAAAAACAAAGGAATAACAAAATTAGTTTACTTCATAAACCATGTAAGATTCATAGGAAATGGACAGAAATGGACCGCAAGAATCAATAGCTAACACTCACTGAAAGTTCTTCATACTTTTTTTTCTTCTGGTGGGAGTGAATAGCATTAGATCTAAGCATCGTTCACTCTAGTTCTTTATGTCTGTCACTCAGATAACAAGTATTTAGGAATAAATCCCTTTTAAATGTAGATGGTGAAGTAATAAGTGTTCTTCCGCTTTAAGAATCTCCATTACCAGCAAGAGAAAACTCATGTCTGTAAAATCACCCAAAACAACAAACAAAATTAACAAATCAGAAAATGGGAAAAGAAAAACGGAACCAAATACAAGAAGCCCTGTAAAATTAAGAAAAAAAACGAGAACATCAACAACTTACTTTCTTTTGATAGTCAAAAGATTTTAATCATCCTCCAACAGTAAGAAGTATTTGTCAATCATAAGCTTCTACAGATCTGTTAGGTTGCACTGTAATGTAAAAATGTTGAGAAGTTATCAAAATCTGATTATGAAGTTGAAATAAAAATAGGACTGTATTCAAAATCAAATCAAAATCATGTTACCTTTTTTTCTTCCACAAAATGTATGCTAGCGTAGTATTCTTAAATCTGGTTCCTGAGATTCTAACAAAAAGTTCCCGGAAAACTTAACATGACACATACTCTGAAATTGGGATATTCAAATGGCATAACATTTTTCAACCAATTTTAGAATCAAGAAAACCAATTGAATTTCAAAAAAAAAAAAAATCCTCCTTTCTCTAAAATTTAAGACCAGTAGAAGAAAAAAATAGTGATTAAATCTAAATCAAACTTTAAAACTCAAGTAAACCTCTATTGAACATTTTGAGAAAAACCCAGAACTCAAGTAAACATCTAATGACGTTATATGAACATTTAAGATTGGCTTCTCTTTATGAGTTGGTGATCTCAACATCCAAATCAAAATACATGTATGAGTGCTACATAGAGTTGAGATTTCACACAAAAAACTTGCTAACTCCTCCATAAAATCTACGTAGTGTGGCAAGCTGGTAATGGAACTAAAGATATATTCTTTAACTAGAATAATGGTGGTGGTGTTCATCAGAAAGGGAAAAGAGAAAGAGGGAGGCGGCAGATCTAGATCCAGAGAAAGAGAGACATTAGAGATGAGAGTAAGAATCGATCTATTTAAAGATAGGGTTGGGTTCTATTTTTGGTTGTTCTTGTCTCATCGAGTATTTGATGCAATGAATTCTAACACCTCACACGCGTACAGAAAATCTATCTTGGTATACGGTTGCTATAATCACAGCCGTTGATATCTGTAACAAACAGATATCTAAACAACATCGAAGTATGTGGGTGTACCCACTGATGGGAAGTTATATATCAAAATAAAAAATATTTACATTTTTTAAAAAATAAAGAAAGATGAAAAAAAAAATTGAAAGAAAAATATTTTTTGTTAGAAAAACAAGTTTAAATTAAATGTCCATATATGAAAATTAAATAGTAAAAAATAAAAAATTAATAAATAATCTTAAAATATATAATTGAGAATAGATCTAAAAAGAAAAAAAACTAATATAAAACATTTAATAGTCAGAAAATAATGTTTGAAAAAAAATATAAAAATATCTGACTATATAAATAAAATAAAGGGATATTTCATAAAGTGCCCCTGTTTGAAATGTGTCAACCAAAAGTGCCCCCGAAAAATTAAACTTTTCTAAACTGCCCTATCCGATAGAGGTTCCGTCCAAAATAACTAAAGTTAGTCAATTTTTGTTTGACTCGTCAAACAGTGAGTTAAAATGACACATAAACCCTTTAGATACCCTAAAATGTTTCGACCCAACTTTCATTTTTTCATCCTTTTTTCATTTCTGTGTTTTGAGAGAGAGAAGAAGAGAGGCGATTTGAGAGAGATTGGAGAAGAAGAGAGGAGATTTGAGAGAGATTGATTTTGAGAGTATACTCGATTAACTTTGACGAAGAATTGACGAAGAAGACGCTGTGTGGAGATGAACGCGAAGGAAAAAGCCATGAACAGGTAAAGTTTGAAACCCTAGTTTTTTTTTTCTTTTTCTGTTTTGTCGTTGTCGATTGTCTAAAAGTGATTTCGATGATTGTTTCTTACTTTTTTCTGAATCTTATCTGATTTGTCGAGGAATCTTTGCTGAAATCTTCTCTGAAATGATTAGGGTTTTCCCAATTTAGGGTTTAATTGTTAAAAATTTGTGTTTAATTTTGACAAATTAGGAATTTATTTTGAGAAATTAGGGTTTATGTTTAATAAATTATGGTTCAATTTCCTAATTAGGGTTTTCTATTGCATTCAGAGCAATTGGTGTTTGTGTCTAATACTGTGTTGTATTTTTGTTTCAGTGGCAAAATTGATAAGGGTAAAGTGAGAATCAGAGATATAAGTTTGTATGTCATTCACAGTGATGTAGAGTTTGTTTTGAAAAGAATAGACAGAACTAAGCTCACTCTGAAGATTTTAGAGCAAATGGTGATTGCAAGGTTGTGTTTAGAAAAAGATGTTGATACTGTTGCTTTTCCTATGGATGTCAGGGAATGGTGCTACATGTACTCTGAAAAAGATAATACCTTAATGTGGTGGTGGGATCATGCTAAAGCTAATGAGAAGGGTTGCATTGAGTTGAAGGTGAAGATTACTGTACCTGGTTGGGCTAATGAGGGTTATGTCACACCTAAGAAGACACCTGTTAGCAAGAAACCAGCTTCAAAGTCACCAACAACAGTGAGAAGAAGTCCCAGAGTTGCAGAAAGTAAGAACAAGAGTGCTAGGAACTTGTTTGGGTTCAGTGATAGTGGTGATTGTTCACATTCTGATATTAGAGATCGTACACACGTCTAGAGATTGTAATTCGGACCGATAACAAATTGACGATCATCCTGATGCATTATGAACATTGAGTTTTTCGAAGATGTAATTACCATTTAATCCCACTTAATGCTAAAAGATTTGAATTCATTTAGCTTCAAAATTCCTTCAATCTTACTTATTTTTTACAGATACTTAGAGGTTTCTATGTATATTTCGATTTCTGAATGCCGATTTTGTTCGATCTTTCAGAATTTTTATTGAATGTTAATAATTAAAATGTAAATTCATCGATCTCCGAAATTTGGACTTTGTTGGAACATATTAAATGTTTAGTCGACTCATTTCTCATTTAGAGACTTACATAGATTCATTTCGCGTCGAATTTCGAACTTCGTTTGATTTCACATGCCATAATAAGAATCCATCATTGAAACCTTTTGTTTCAACAAAAGTCAAAATACATTTGAAGACACCAACTAATCGACCAACTTCAATTTTACATCTAATTTTACATTTCTCTTTTTTTGCAAGTGCTTTTCACCTGTTTGTCAAAACTATGAGAATTTATCAGAGATTCGGTTAATTTGATATTGATGAAGTCGATTTATGTTTCAAATTGAGGTCGAATTCGATGTTGATGAACTCAACTTTATTTCAATGTTGTCCAGTTCATTTATCTGATCTTAAGTTTTGTTTATTAGAATTTATGGGCCGGTGTTGCTGTAAGAATTTAGAATTGGGGAGCTTGAGGTTTTTTTGTGATAGACTTCTCTTTAATTTGAACATGCACTTGGAAGTCCAAAGTTCCTCGTAGGTCTTGGGGTGATTATTATGAGCCAATTTTGTAGTTCGGTCCACACAACTTCTGTTACTAAACTTTTCTAGTGACAGTTAAATTGTGCAAATGTTTTAATTTGAAAACTGTAAAATTCGACTGTAGAATGACAAGACGACCAACGGTAGGCGCTAATTTATTCATGGAAATTAAATTAACCACCCAAAAATACAAAAGACAATCCATAATGAATAAATATGAAATTAACACAAATTTTTTATTTATAAACACGCTAAAATTGCAAATTATAATTGAGACTAATACAAATTTTGGATCGCCCCATTGAGCTTTTCACCTAATTCACTCAAAATATTGTACCATTTAGTATAGATTCGTACGATATTTATTTGGCCAATAGAAAACCACATAGCCTAGATTTAACCAATCACAAAACATCATAAGGATTGCCAACTCATCAATCCGAAAAAGACCACATAGCCTAGATTTGACCAATCACAAAACATCATAAGGATTGCCAACTAATCAATCCAAAAAGAAGCAAGCTCAATCTAATGAACCAATAAAAATTTTATTCCTCTAATCCGACGATTGATAACGAAAATAACAACTAGTCATTGTTGAATGAGTCGGTTCCTTCATCGAAATGATTTGCAGAAATAGGTTGATATTGTTTCTTCACCAAATAGCCAAGATATGAATACATTACAATAAGTGAATGGATACTCCGTACGGGGATCAAAAGGACATCCAAATGCCTAAGGAGAAGGTTGAGTTGATTTGGTCTGATCAAAATGACCTAGTTAATGGTGGGCATGCACCAAATAACCGAAATTATACAACTCCCCCTTGGATGACCACCATGTTGAATAAATTTGCCTCACTAAAACCTTGTCAGAAAAACCCAATGGGACAAAATCTGAATGAAGGAAAAAGAGCACAATATGAAAATTCAACGTGAACAAGATATTGCCTCATTAAAACCTTGCCAGAAAAACCCAATGGGACAAAATCTGGACGAAGGAAAAAGAGTACAATATCAAAATCAATGTCAGCGAGATGTTGCCTCATTAAAACCTTGTCAGGAAAACCACATGGGACAAAACCTGAAACGAAGGGAAAAGAGTACAACTTTTGACGTATATGGATGCTAACTCAATTATATGAGTATTACAGAAAAACAAAACATCAAAATAACTCTAGCTTTATAGACGAGTTTCAAGATAGCATAATTCATAACTGCAGATTAAAAGAAAATATATGCTAAAAGCGTGGATTTTAGTGTTTCTAAGGACTCCTCGAGAGACCTATAAAGTTGATATAATCAACTAATCCGGATTTTTGGTATTTTATTTCAAAAAACACTGAAAAGGATTGTTAAACCTGATATCATTGAGTCAGGTAGCTGCCTAAATATAATTTGAATTCTCTAAGAATTACAAATTGGAAAACGTTTTCCGACCACATTTCTTGTGTGATGCAATACAAGTTCTTCAAGGACTACCACGCAAAATGCATCATATTTGGAGAAACGAATAATAATGAACCAATCCTAGGGTTTGAGAAAAATATAACCCTCAAATCGTTTTTTAGAACGATCATAATTCTTTCATTGCGCATTGTGACTAACACCAACCTATAATGTTAGGCTTGACAATTTTTTAAGGTGTAAAGGCATGGATCCAGAATAGCGTCAATCGAGAATTATATTATCCAACCTAATTTGGATAGTATGCCAACCAATCACATATGTCGATATTTCTCTACAGAGGGGTTCAAAACCACAAACATTTATTATTTCAGTAGCTACTGTAAATGCATAATCGATAGTCTTACAACGATTCTTCGCAAATCTCAACTGTATGTATATATACTTTGAAAAAATTCAGTGCCCGGGCATGATAATCTCCTCCTCTACAAAGGAGCTTGGAGATATTAATTTTGAGAATACGGATCGTATTATCATAGACTCTATTGGAGCACTATTTGTAGCCTCTTTTAAAATGCTACATGCTTGATAGATGTGATTGGATTCGCCTTTCTGAAAAGGCAAAAGTTTATTGAAAAGCATATTTCACGCCAGTTGTAAAATGGTAGCTTTTAAAGATTTGATCATACTGGGAGAGATATTGATATAACTTTTTAAGTTAATTAACACCAACTTCTAGTGGCACATTTCTCGCCCTGATCACGGCAGGAATATTTTCATCTCATTATACGAAAACAATTTCGTAAAGTATTATCCGATTAGCTCGAGGACATATACTCATAATATCTTTGGGTTTATAATACCACAGGTGCGAACCAAGAGTCATTATGTCATTAAAAATTGTAGTCAACTGGACGTACATTTTTACCACCAACCAAGGTTTGCTTTTCGAACCAAATTTTTTTTTATATTAGTTATGGATAAAAGCATGTAAAATTTACAAATTAATAATTCTCCAGTGACCTATAAAGCCGACGGGATATTCATTAAATGAAATTATGGACACTTCTTTTACCAAAAGAGATTTATATCAAAATCAATTAAGTCATCAAAGGACTAATGATGTTGGCTAACAATCCGGGTGCGCACCCATTGATCTTTTGTGTCCTACCGTATTCCATCTACAAGTGGAACGGTTACAAATTTGGAGATTATACCATGAGGAAAAAAAATAAAATTCCTTGATATCCCTCAGGAATGGAGCGATTCCTCGTTTCGTTGGTATTTGCAAATGTGAATAATAACGATACCTCATTCAGGATAGATAGAGAAAACCCAATTATAATTGGTTTATGTACATGATTCTTTTAAAGAAAATAAAGAATCATTATCGTTATTTTTTTGTATAAAAAAATCCACATGAAGGTTGGTAAATGATTTCTTTGAAGAGATAGAAACCAATGGTTTATTATTAGATAAAACCATATTGGCTAAAATTACTTGGAAAACGCCAATTTCGACTCGCATCTTATAGGAAAAATCCACTTTGTGGTTCATAGATGGTTTCTTGTAAGGAATTATGATACACATGATCTTTGTCGGATGGATAAAGATACCAATATAATTGGTCGTAGGTTGTCAACAACCATGCATGTCATTCATAAACATAAAAATAATCCAATCCAAACTAGCACAACATTTTGATGATTACGGTTTCATTAGTGCAATAGAAACCGCTTTACAGTTCCATTAGTGGAATAGGAACCATAAACCATCTTTCGATGGATTTTTGTTATACTCTCTGTGAAAAAGACGAGAGAAGAAAGGAAATCAAACTAACTCCTCAAAGTGAATTACCCACTATTTATATATAGTTAATATAGATAATTGAAATAAAGAAAAGAAAAAAAAAACTGACGGTTTAAAAAAAAGGAGAGAAACGTCTGGACATTTACTGTATATTGGATTAAGTTCGTCGAATGCCTGCCGTTCACATATACTGTCAAACACCAACAGAAAATGAAAGGAGTTAGGTCTAGTATTATATGAGTATATGAATCATACCATATTACTAAAGTTGACTAAAGAAAATCTAGTGCGTGTGAGCAGATAACCAATACTAAATTAACCAGAGTATTGATCAACCATCAAAATTGAGATCTTTGTCCTTGTCTATATACTGTAACGAAAAATTATATTTTTACAAAAAAATCCATATAAAACAGAAAAGGTGAAAAGCTCTATGCAAACACATCGAGTCGTATACCAATAACCGTATACAACTAAACATTTGATTTTAAAAGCTTCAAACGAAACGATAATAAAATAATAAGAATATTTTTTTAAAAAAAATGAAAAATAATCAACTCATCAACTCAGTGATTAGAGCCGCTGATAACGTAGTGTGAAATAGAAAGAGACGGAAAATAGAGAGGGAGAAGGAGAGGTCTCTTATTCAATATATTTTTAGAATACAAGAATTAAGCCTCTATTTATAGAGGAGTAGACACGAGGGCATCTTGGTAATAAACGTCTAACCCTAGATTTCCCTTAGATACAACCCGTGCAATACACGTTTATAACACTTTATACTTTTTTTTTGAGATATTTTCTAAAAGGGTCTTAACTTTTTCTTTTAGAAAAAATCTCTTTAGTTTTGAAGTTAAATAAAAAAATATCTCAAGGTGTATCATGTTTCCTAGAATCATTATCCAACCCATCATTGAATCAAGGTCACTGTCAACATGTTTAATCTCAAGGTATAAGTGAGCAAATGTATAATCTAAGAATTCAAAATATTTTCATGTTCACCATTTTAACTAGCGAACATGAGGTGGTGTCACTATTTCCGGCAACTGTATTCTAAGGCGGAACACCAGAGCAATATTACTCGGAGTATAACTTTGGTTAATTTGAAATACAATTATTAACCATGCGAGATATGTTACTTGTTTAACAGGACATGTTTGTTGCTGGAACTGATACAACATCTGCAACACTAGAATGGACATTCACAGAATTAAGCAGACACCCAAACATAATGAAGAAAGCTCAAGAAGAAGTAAGAAATGCAGTCGGACCAAAAGGAATAGTTGAGATGGACCATCTTTCACAACTTAACTACATGAGAGCCGTTTTCAAAGAAACCTTTCGTATACACCCACCGGTTCCCCTCTTGGTTCCTCGTGAATCCATGGAGGACTGTAAGATCGATGGGTACGATATACCTGCAAAGACGCGTGTGCTAATCAACACCTACGACATCGGTAGAGACCCATCGTCATGGTCCAATCCACTTGAGTTCAAGCCTGAGAGATTCATGGTTGAAAGTGGTGGTAAAGACGTTGATGTCAAGGGCCATCAAGATTTTGATTTACTACCTTTTGGCGGTGGTAGAAGAGGTTGCCCTGGATACTCTTTTGCCCTTGCAACAATTGAGCTGACTTTGGCTAGGTTGCTGTATCATTTTGATTGGTCAATGCCTGTTGGGGTTCGAGCCGAAGATGTGAATCTCGATGAGATATTTGGTTTAGCCACTAGAAAGAAAACGGCACTGGTTCTTGTACCCACCATCAATGAAGATTATATGAGTGATTTTCAAGGTTAAGGAAAATGAATCATGTTGTTGGTGTTATCTTGAGCATTTTGGAGTTAAATTTGTGTTTACTACTAGTATATATAAATTTTGGCTTTTGGCTTCTTCAATTTTTAGCATTTCCATCCATGATATATATATTGATGTATGTATTGCTTTAAGGTAACTAATTATATATCATGACAGAATTAAGAATTTGCTAACAAAATACCGTTTTAGATTTTCATACAAATTCACTGATTGAATAAGGTTCGGTCATGTTTTTCTTCTTTTGAAGAGAAGGTATAGGTAAAATTGAGCATGTAGTTGTTCTCATTGAGAGAGCCATTATTGGCATTTTTGTGCTACTCTGATAACCGACAGTTCCAGAGCGAGCTTATATCTATTAAACAAAAGTTAATGCACGTTTCACATCATGCGAATATATGATATTTGTAGTGATTAAATTAAATTGAAGAAAACTCAGATATATTTTCATAGAATACTCCATTAATAGAATGGTACAATATAAGACTACTTGTGAGTAGTTTCAAAGAAAGTCACTCACAACCATCGAAAGACGTGGGCAACTAAACAGATATTAGACACCATTATTGAAATCACCATTAACAGATCTGGATGACCTGTTAACGAGCATTAATTAATGCATCCGCTCCCTCCTTAATCAAGTTCCATGCAGCAATGACATGTGGCTCTTCTGTCAATGTAGCTCCTACAGCAAACCTCAGCATGTACACACCTCCAACGATTGTGTGAGTCATGTAAACCTGTCCAGTTGAATTAATCCAGTCGAGCAACTTACGATTCATTAACTCAACATTACGTACCAGACCAGAATCTGGGTTCCAGCGGAAACACACCAATGCAAACCGTCTAGGAACAACAATCTCAAACTGGGAATCATTTCTTACAAAGCCTTCGAACATTTCTGCCATTCGAACATCACTCCTGATATGGCTTTGCAGATTCTCAACACCATAGCTGCGAAGAACAAGCCATAGTTTAAGAGATCTGAATTTACGCCCAGTTCCGACTTGCCAATCCTTATAATCGACCACTAAGTTCAACTCACTAGGCTTGTTCTTCAAGTACTCTGGGTTAGTACTTAAAGCTCTTATTAGTAAACTAGGATTTTTAACCCACAAACAACAACAATCCAAGTAAGTGAGAAACCACTTGTGAGGGCTTAGACTAAGTGAGTCAACTCGTTCAATCCCATTCAAATAATGTCGGAACTCGGGACAAATACATGCACTGCCTGCATAAGCAGCATCAACATGAAGCCAAATCGTCCCGTAATCACTTGCTAGCTCAGAAAATTGATCGATTGGATCCACGGCGTTAGACGAAGTAGTCCCTACGGTTAAGCAGAGATAAATCGGTACAAATCCATTTGCTACATCAGTTTCAACAGCGGCACGTACAACATAAGGAGACAGAGAAAAATCCATGTCAATTGTTGTTGGCAACGATCTCACGTTACCTGGTAAGATACCAGCAATTTTACATGCTTTTACAAACGTGGAGTGAGTTTGATCGGAACCATAAACGATTAGCTTTCCAATATTGTTACCACCGATACGATCGAGCGCACGATCCCTTGCTGCTACTAGCGTACAAAGAATAGCCTCGCTTGTGGTTCCTTGGATAACACCACCACCTGAACCAGAAAACTTAAAAGTTCTTGGAAGTTTCAGCATGTCCGCGAACCAGTCCATCACAACCATCTCCAGTTCAGTAGCAGCAGGAGAAGCAAGCCAATTGAAACCAACCGAATTAAAACAAGTAGAAAGCATTTCACCAATGAAACCAGCAGTACTCACAGTTGCAGGGAAGTAGGCGAAAAAGTTCGGACTTAACCAATTCGTCATACCGGGTATTATTTGAGTTCGAACATCTTTTAAGATCTTCTCAAATGGTTCTGGTTTAAATGGAGGAGTAGTTGGTAAACTGTTTCGAAGATAACCAGGTTCAACCTGAGAAAGAACTGGGTATGTTTCTATGTTTTTGTAGTAATCAACAATGAAATCAATGGTTTGATAAGCTTGTTTTCTAAACTCTTCCGGATCTAACGGATTGAAATTATTGACTATTGATGTTTCTGTGAACTTTGCATCATCTAAACTCCCCATGATATGAGTAAAGAAGAGAGTTTTGTATGAGCAGAAGAATATTTGTATGATATTTCAATTTATAACAAGGGAGTACTACTTAAAGTGAAGGGAAAATGATATGAGAATAATCACAGGTAGAGAGGATATAAAAACGTGGTACGCATTTAAATTAGAGAATTGATTTTGATATAAAAACGAACAGTTGGATATTTAGAAGCATATGCCACAACTATTTCATCTATCCAACTGCTCAAATTATTTGAGCTGTTTCATTTAGCGCTTATGTGTTGAGCTGTTTCATTCAGTGAAATTCCATTATGAAATCGTCATTAGAGTTGGTAAGGTTAAAATTGGTAGGATGTTCTAGTTGACGTGGATTTCTAATCTAGCATTTAATCTAGAATACCATTAAACTAAGGCGGCAGATGTCACGGTAGTACAATGGTAAAGTTGTTGGGTGATGACATCAGCGACCTGTGTTCGAAACTCGTCTGCATTAGGGTGGAGGAGGAAATTTTCTTTATTTATTTCCCTCGCTACCTGCTGGGCTTGTAGGAAGTGGTTTTTGGTCCAACTTTCAATATAACATTTCAAATTCAAAAAAAAAAAAAAAAAAAAAAAGGTGAAGTGTCCTTACCTAAAACCACCGGCAGGTAATGTGTTGTGAGTTTTGAAATACACCCTCCGAAAAAAAAAAATAATTAATCACCCATGACTTTTAACGTATTACATCGTGCACAACGTGAAACGTTATTAGCTCGACAGGAAAATCTAATGATATTGATGCGCGTCGATACAGTTGTTAGGCTAAGTCTAATGGGAGTTTAACTTCCACGAAAAGCGTGGCCTAAACCCCCAATTCAACTTCTCTTTCCAGATTTTGGTTGAAGTGGAAGTTGAATACTACTTAGGCGCTTAATGATGTAGCGCCCAAAAAGTGGACCGGCGCTCAATGATATAGCGCCCAAACGAATATTCTCACTAAATCTGATGGCTAATAACGTATGTTCCAGATCTGATGGCTGAGATTATCTGGCGCTTTATCATGTAATTTTAACCCATACTTTCTGTATTGATTGTTGTAATTCATGGACGTTTTACTCGCCAGTCCAATTTTTTATTACAAATGTCATCCTGGTATAGTACCAAAGCCCTTACAACATCATTAAATTTGTGCTACAAGAAATGCTTGTATTTCCCTCCAGTTGATCTCATTTTGTTTGTTGTTCTTGTATTTGAGTGTAAATTTTATTTGGAGAACTGTAAACCAGTGTCGCATTCTCATTCTTAACCCAGTTTATTTTATATGACATCCAAAATTTAATCCTACAATTCTTGATCATGCAGTATAAATTTAATCCTACCATTCTTTCTTTGGCAATATAAATTTAATCATATCATTCTTGATGAGGCAGTACAAATTTGCGAACCTCAAATAGCTTTGCTAAATTTGCTTCTCTTGTGCAATTACGACCAATCCTCTTTAATCTAAATTATGTGCATTTCAGCAGTGAGTACACCAAGTTATTTGTTTTTTCCATCTTGTTTGACTTGCTCAACTAAACTTCTACCCTTTTGAATTTATAGGCCATTCCACCAAGGAGCTACGTCTGATGCACCATCAAACACATCAAACCTGATAGCCACTTTCTTAGGTTGACAAAAATGTTTAGTTTTTGCAATTATAGTTCTTCTGTTTATATCAAAAGTTCCGAAGGTGATATCTTACGAGTCTTTTTTCTTTCTTTTTATCTGAACTCCAAAAGTTGCCTATAATTCTAGATTTTTGGGATATCTATCATTGATGATCAGGATTTTAATACCATTTTACTATTGCCCTCATCCTTTCATCCTTGTAGTTTGATTAATTCTCTTTTGAATTGCAATTAAAGTTAGCATTTCAATTGCAATTTGCAATAAAATGTCCACGACAGTGTCAATGGAGCTTCCCTGGTGAATAAGTAACTGACAACCGATCAGTTGATGTGTTCTAGGATAAGGTGTCACACCATTACCTGTTAAAAGATGATGAAATACTTAAACAAATAGGGAGAGACGCGTTCCTGACATATTCTCAATTTACCATATGAAAGAAAATTCTTGACTATTGAGTTACAAGGTGACGAGGTAATAAAACCAGTAAAATAAGGGCAACAATTCATTACGTGTGCTTCAACTTATCTTCCCGCTGCAATCTAGAACTAAAATAGTCATCCTATTTTATGTAATGTGGAACTAAAATTGCCATACTTTTACTGCAGTGTAGAATTAAATTAGTCATACTTTTTTATGTAATGCAGAACTAAAATTGTGATACTTTTATGGCAGTGTAAAACTAAATTAGTCATACCAACCAGGCATTGCGCCTGAAAAAAATAGTCTGACTAGTAGTTTCCATTGAAGCCGCTTTATCTGCAACCTTAGGGGCTAAGCCACTAGTTTCAAACCTTAGTATTGATTCATTAACCAGACAACACTAGTTTCAAACCTTTGCCAATAGTATACCCTCTCTCTTGTGCTTGTCTTGCAGCTGTCTCAATAGAAATAACTACATCACCCATCATAAGCTGCAAAAAATTGGTAACTGTCAGGGGTTTACTAACAAGAAAAGATAAATGGAACACATGTTTTCAGCTTAAAATCTTAGTTCGTACAATAGGTAGCTTAATCCCCAACATATATTGTGACATGGATAGAACATCAGTAGCATGGTCCTCATCCCTCCAGTCTTTATTAAGCTTCCGAACAAAATCATCATTACACAGAACTACAAATAACTCAACACTTTCGTACCCACCAACGTCACTAATGGAAGTGTCTCTGGTTTTATACGAAGAATCTTTTAGAACATCAAATGCTAGTTTCATTGCCATAGAAACATTTAGACATAGCATTTCTGCAATATTCTGCAGCAACCCACAATCTGGAAATTATAGATAAATCAGACAAAGAATATCATATGAATAAGTTCAAAATCAGTAAATCAAGACTTTGTCAAAATAGATGGCATAGCAGTGACAGCCAAATGAACACAACAATGACTAGCCCCCTACACATACTACACTGTGATGAAAGGATATATAATCATGTACTAAAAGATGGTACAGGCAAGCAAAAATCAAGTTTTTTTTGTCAAATTCATGTACTAAGCGGAAGAGGATAGAGTCTCAACTTTGTCGACAAAATAGTCATACTTGTAGGTTTTTGGGTTGGACTAAAATTGTCTTACCAGTAACAATGTCGTACTAAAATAGTCTCACTAGTATTTATGTATGTATGCATATGAGTCTCACTTAGATAGTTTTACCATTTGGGTTTGTTGCAGTCATACCATTTACTGTAATTCTATAACGTTGATGCTGGTAGCATTTAGTGTACTCATACCATCTATTCCAGATGAATGTACAACTCCCAGTACTGCTATTTTACCGACTACTAAATAAAGAAAGGGAAACAAGATTTAAGAAAGAAAAAAAAACTTCTATTCGTTCTCATTTTAGAAATTGTTTGAACTAGATCAAGTATAAAATGTGAAATATGTTGTGTCTTATATACATGTCATGTCAAAATCCAAAAGAAGTTCCATACATGTCACCTTCAGCATCTTCATCAATTTAAACAAGACTACTAAATTGAGATAAACATCAAAATTGCGAAATGTATGATAACCATGTCAAGCTACTAATACCAAATAAAAGATGAAGTGTACTGTCTAGATAGATTAAACAACTCTCCTTCAAGAACAAAACGAAACTTAACGACAGAAGACGATGGGCTCTAATTCTCTGTCTGCTCTCTTAACCTTCAGATAGTACTTCTCACAATGACTGCACTAGCGGTGCTGTAATACAAAAACAATAGATTAAACAACAATCAGATGCTTATCCTTCAATGTGAAATAGCATACGCATACAAAATGGAAAGTAGCCATGAGAGTGAATCTTACTTCAAAGTGTAAGCACCACCAGCTTTCACCTTGCCACAATCTTTGCATCCCCAAATTCCGACGGCCTTCCTCTTCACGACATACTGCATAAGTAACATAACTAATTACCAACCCGATTTAACAGAATAAAGATACACTCAAACTGGTGTAAGAAAGAGAAAACAGCTTACCTTGTTAATATTATACTACATTCTGTACCTCTACCTTGTTAATTTTATACTACATTTTATGCCACTACGCAGTGAATTTTATACTAGATTTTGTGTCTCTACCTAGTTAATTTCATACTACATATTGTGTTTCTATTTTCAAGGACTGTGTTATTGAAGCTCCATTGCCTCATAGAGAGCCTACCATTAATCTGGCTAGACTGAGATGTATATCGAGATAGACGAAGAGGTGAGATGCTTACAGAGATGTAAGCACCTTTGATGCTTACAAAATTCAACAACAAAAGGAGGAGAATATTTTTCAAATTATAAAGCAAAGAGTACTACCTCGAAACTGGACTTTGGTGCCGCAAGCAGATCTTTGAGGTAATGAGCAGGCTTCTTAATACTTCTCTGCATCTCTTCTTCAACGAATTTGTCAACGACTGCTTTCACATGTGGGTCACCATAATCATCATCAATATAAGGTAGTGCGTCAATGATTTCTCGACTGCTGGTCCAGGTAGGATGGCACCAGAGGGAGATTCCAGCATTAAAATATCTCCTTCATTCACCATTATCACTCAACTTTGATACAAGAAACAACAAATCCTACATATAGACAGTAACGAAAGTTAAACATTGGATTAACTCACAACAATGTACTATAATCTATGTAACAAGATCATTCTATATTTCCCCATTAAAGATATCTCCTCATAATTAATCGAATATGTAGTTTAACCATCAATTACTATACACATACAACAACTTGTTACCATTAAGAGACTCAAATCCAACTATGTGATACCATGTTTAACATCAAAAACCATACAAGAACCATAAGCAAATTAACTACTGAACTGAATTGATGCTCTGAAAACCCACTGCTTCCAACTATGTGATACCATGTTTAGTCCTGTTGTTACCAATACTGTAAGACATTTATACTATAACTAAGATGCACTACTAGTATGACTATTTTAGTCATACACAAATGCAGATAGCATGACTATTTTAGTCCTACTGTTTCCAATACTGGTAAGACAATTTTATACAACTAAGATACATTACTAATATGATTTAGGAACAATGAATGAAAGAAACTTCATTATACCGACTTGATAAACATAGAGAAGATTCAGACAACTAAAAGCTTCAAAGGAAAACAGCAGCCAACATAAATTCATAAGGTTTTGAATGCTTATGAATAGTCTATATGTAACTGTACTAAACATTTTAAAAAATCTGTGGGATGAAAATATCAGCCAAAGAAAGCCAGCTTCCCAATTCCATGTAAACAAAATAACAAGAATGAAGCAACAGAGTAGTAGCAACTCATGAAATTTTAGGCATCTAGCAACCGTATGACAACTATTTAGGCAAAGTAGACGTTTCAGAATTATTGTCTAATACATATATGTCAGTCACAGAGTATAAACTTACCCACACGCTTGAGACATGCTAATGGAGCGAATACACCAAGTGTAGTAGAATAAGCCCTTGACAACTTTAAACTCTTCACTAACATGTGCTCCTTCAAAGACACCTTGCCAATGCAATTCAGAGATCATGAATGCACCTGCTACCCTCCATTTTCAATGTCCTGACTCCTGGCTAGAAAATAACAGCACTTAACAAAATTAAGGCATAGAAGAAAAAAACTTCATGTTGCAACCCATAGTGACCAACTAATGTACAATCCTTACATGGCTCTGGTACTCAAAAATACCGAGGAATAATTGTAGATGAAAAAAGTGACTACAATCAATCTAGTTTTGTAACTTGGAAGATAATATACAATAGATCCCAAACATGGATATTAGCTCATTCATTAAGACCACCTAATTGACTGAGTTGCTACCTAATGTACTTAATTATGAATGTGAATCAGAACAAAAAGATCTTTCAAGAAAACTAAATCCTTTGATTGTTCTATTTGCCCTTTTCCCAAACACTTGATGTACGGTTTTGCAGGTGTTGAGAGGTATGTTTTTCCTTGTTGTATGAAGCTCTTCTTATAATTCCATCCCTGTAACTCGAGTCTAACAAGATACCCAACAATCCTAATCCCACTATAACTCAAAACATTAAAGAATCTCATCCATTCATTCCATTAACAAAGGCAAAGGGCACCAACACCCCACTGTTTTGATTGTGAAACATTAGCCTAAACTACCGAACACTTATACTTCATCAAACCAATCCCCAATCAATACAAATCAGTCAAATAAAAAGAATAGAAATACTTACAAATTTCAAAATTGGTATTACAAAACTCATCTTTTCTCCCAACACATGCAATGAATCACACTGACTACACGTGAAATTGGTTCATCAATAACATTTCTATCATGATTTAATGAGACTCCACCCATTGTTCATTCTGTTCATTCAACCCTACCATACCCTTTCAGTTTTTGTTAGTGATTGATTTTACGGGTTAAACAAAAGTGGTTTTGGGGTTTGACCGTTCCTGTATTTTAGAATTTAGATAAGAAGAAGAAAGATCATCTGTTAGTGTTTAGTTAGACGACCAAAGAATTGGGTGTCGGGTGGGTAGCGAGCAGTTATGTTAACTTACCCATATCACCTTGGGTTGGATTTTAACTATGATTAAAGGGCAAATACGGAAATATAATTCAAAACTTAAGATTCCTAGACGGACAACCGAGTCTTTCCGTCTGTGAAGCAAATACCAAACCTTGGCTGACTAGGGAGGAAAGTAGAAACGTTTGGATTTCTATGAAAATTTCTCAACTTTTTTTCCAAGTGAAATTGGTTGTAATTGTATTGAATAAAAATATTTACAAAAAACCAGCCTAGGAACACTTGATCAACAATGAATAACTGACAAACCAACCAAGCCTCTACTCCCAGACCAGTTGAGTAGGTTAGAAATTACGACTGTATTTATTTTATTTATTTTTTTTTAACTGAAAAATAATTTATTCATTGGAAAATTCAGGAGATAACTTGTTCAGCCAAAACTTGGCTAGTAATGCAACTTGGGAAAGAATTAAACCAAAACCTACTAAATTTTTCTGCTCTCGCAGTTTTTGATAGAATATCTTCGACTTTATTTCTCTCCTTTGGTACATAGATGCACTTCCAGAAACTAAATTCTTTGAGAAAAGAAGAAATATCTGCTATATGATGATGAAGCCTCCAGGAGATATTCAGCCTTCCTCTGTTTACCGCATCAGCAACCAGTTGGGAATCTAGCTCAAAAATAACTTTGTCCAGCTTTAACTCCTTCGCCCATCAAAAATTACGACTGTATTGTACCATCAAAAAATACTTACGCACATCTGATTGTGTGGTTGAAATGGCATTATGAGAGGAAGATATGTGGGCCCCTTATTTATTTATTGACCAAAAGTCAGACTTCAATTGAGAATTCAACAACCCAATTTCATTTCTCAACTCACTCACTCACTCACTGAGTCTCTGCATCTAAACCCCCTTTCTTTCTTCTTTGAAACCCTAAGATTCAATGGGTAACTTCAGTATGCTTCCATCAGAAATCATAATGGAAATTTTATCTCGTCTACCAGTTGAATCTATTTTGGAATGCAAATTGGTATCAAAACCATGGAGAAATTTTGTTCAGCATCCGACCTTCTCACGATTGCATTTGGGTCATCTTGATTCTACCGATGATTTTGCAGGTAAGTCGAGTTTCATAACCACACGCAGTATAAGACGCAATTTGTTTTACACAGAGTATGATGAGAGTTTAAACCTTTTTAGTAGAACAAGAAAGATCAATTTAAGACATCCATTTAAGCTGTATTACATTCTTGGTTCATGTGATGGCCTAATTTGTTTCAACGCATGCGATGATATTGATTTGGATTGCAAACCTGCTTACATATGTAATCCCATTACTAGAGAATACATTATGCTTCCAGAAGCTCAAGGAAAAGGCAACTTTTTAACTGGATTTGGTTACTGTAGTTTGAGCAATAAGTATAAGGTTGTTAGCATCTGTAACCACAAGGAAGACCCAAATTTCAGAATTGTGCAGGTGTACACTCTTGGTAGTGGCATTGGATGGAGAAATGTGGGAAAGATGGACAATAAGATGATACCTGATAGAAATTCTGGTGTGTTTGCGAATGGAGCTATTCATTGGTTGGACTCCAACCAAGGAACTCTTTTAGCTTTCGATTTGACTGATTTAATGTTACACAAAATTCCATCACCACCTGGCTTGCCACCGTGTTCGTTTGCTGCACTAAATGTTTCAGGCAATTCTGTGTATGCATATTTTAAATATGTTCGAGGTTGGGACATATGGATTTTGAAGAAGAACCGAAATTGTCAGGATGTGATTTGGAGTAAAGAGTTTAGTGATTCTAGTCATATCAATGTCAGACCAATCACCTTTACAAAGAACGGAATGCTTCTAGGCTACGATTATGTTGACAAAAAGGCCTATCGTTATGCTCCACAAGCTTCACCTTCCAGAGTGCTTGTGGAATCCGGAATCCTTGATGACAGTTTTCAGTTTGGAGTTCCTCACAAGAACACTTTGGTTTCGCTCAGAGCATTAGGAGAAGAAGATACAATACTAATGGATTCAGTTAAAGCAGCGATCAATAGCCAACGGAGGAGAAGGAAGAAAGAGGTCTCTTGATAAGTACTTACTGGTAAGTCTCTTTCAGGTTTTTAGCTAATGCAGAAATTAGACAACATTGAATCTTTTCTGACAAATTATCGAAATTGCAATGTTAGTTCAATTGATTTTGTATGATTGCTTAATATGTGATAGTACCGTACAAAATTCTCCCGAAGTTGGATAATCCAGCTGATGTTGTTTGTGGTACTGTTTGAATTTTCTTATTTGTCCGTGGTTCCTTGAATTGAAGTTCTTACAGCGGAAACATAGTAGGAAATCAAACGTCCAACACTTAGAACCAGAAACTTTAGTAAGCTTCAGCCAACTTCAAATTTTAGAAATTTTAGTAACCAGAAACACTGCATAGCATTGGTACAAAAATATACAATCTGACACAAGAAGGACCTTATCATGCTGTATCAGCCACTGCATAGCACT